>PVKH010014524.1:0-16453 GCA_004027955.1 Chaetophractus vellerosus
ACGGGCAGGGCAGGTCGCCCGCGAATGGAGCGCAGCCAGCTACCCGCGAACTGAGAGCCGTGAATGGAAGCAGAAGCCTCCCACAAGGGGGGAAAGCCGCACCTGCGCAGTGACCAGTCTCGGCGTGTCGCCGCAGCGGGGGGAAGGGGAGATATGTAATAAAAATAAATAAATCTTTAAAAAAAAAAAAGACTGGAAGTTTTTCTCTATAGCTGTATATTCAGTATATATAAAGAAATCCTTCCACTTAACAAAGCAAAACAATAACAAAATTTAAATGGGCAAAAGACAGACATCTCTCCAAAGAAGATACAAAAATGGCCAGAAAGTACGTGAAAAGATGCTCAACATCATTAGCCATCAGAGAAATGCAAATCAAAACTACAATGACATACCATTTCACACCCATTAGAATGGCTGCTATATTAAAAAAAACAAAAAAAATAGAAAATAACAAGTGTTTGGAGAAGATGCAGAGAAATAGAAACATTTATTCATTGCTGGTGGCAGTGTAAAATGGTGCAATTGCTGTGGAGGACAGTTTGGTTGTTCCTCAGAAAGCTGAGTATATAACTACCATTATCACCCAGCAACCCCACTATTAGGTATATACCCAAAATAATTGAAAGCAGAGGCTTGAACAGATATTTGCACACTGATGTACATAGCAACATTATTCACAATTGCCAAAAGATGGAAGCAACCCAAGTGTCCGTCAAAAAATAAATGGATAAATAAAATGTCACATATACATAAAATGGAATATTTTTCAGTTCTAAAAAGGAATGAAGTCCTGATACATGCAACAACATGGATGAACCTTGAAGACATCATGTTGACTGAAATAAGCCAGACACAAAAGGATAAATATTGTATGATCTCATTGGTTTGAAACAATTAGAATAGGCAAACTTAGAGAGTCAGAATCTAGAATATAGTTGCCAGGAGATAGGGTGGAGATAGAGAATGGGAAGTTAAGGCTTAAAATGTACAGAGTTCCTATTTGGAATGATGGAAATGTTTTGGTAATGGGTGATGGTGATGGTAGTACAACATTGGGAATGGAATTAACAGCAGTGAAATATATATCTGAATAGAATATGATTAAAAGGGGAAATGTTAGATTGTATGTATGGTAAAAGTAAAAGCTTTAAAAAAATCTGTGGAACTGCTCTACACAAACAGTGATCCCTAAGTTAAATCATAGACTTTAATTAATAGTGCAATTATAAAATTGTGTTATCATCAATTATAACAAATGTTCCGCACTAACAAATAAAAGATGTTGGTGGTGGGGTGGTATTTGGAATACTGTATTTTATGCATGATTGTTCTGTAAACCCACAATTTCTCTAATGGGGGGGGGGAAGATTAAAAAATTCCATACTATCAAATTTCTTTTGCATATAGTTGGCAATAATATTAACATTCAATTTTTAAAATGTCTACTATTCATTTTATTAAGTTGTTTCTTTCTATTGATTTTGGTTGTGTTAATGTTTTTTTTTTACTGCTTTGTTCACATTTCAGTTATTTATTTATTTTAAAATTTTTAAAAAATACTAATAGGACCTCGTACATGGGAAGAAGGTGCTCAATCAACGGAGCTACACTTGTTCCCCTGTATTTGTCCTTTTGAGTCTGGTTTATGTCATGCAGCCTAATTCTTCAAGGTTCATCCATGTTATAGCTGCATCAGAACTACCTTCCTTTCTTACGATTGAATAATATTCCATTGCATGTATATACCACAGTTTATTTATCCATTCATCTGTTGATGGACTCTTGGGTTGCTTCCACTTCTTGACAATTGTGAATAATGCCGGTATGAACATTGGTGTGCAAATATCTGTTCAAGTCCCTGCTTTCAGCTTTTTGGAGTACATACCTAGGAGTGGGATTGCTAGGTCATATGGCAATTCCCTACTTAACTTTCTGAGGAACTGCCGGTTGTTTTCCACAGCAGCTGCACTAGTTTACATTCCCACCAGCAATGCCCAGAAGTTTTAATTTCTCCATATCCTTGACAAAACTTAAAAAAAAAATAGCCATACTAGTGGGTGTGAAGTAGTATCTCATTGTAGTTTGATTTGCATTTCCCTGGTGTTTAATTATGTTTAGCGTCTATTCATGCATTCATTGGCCATTTGCCAATAAATGTCTATTCAAGACTTTTTCTCATTTTTAAATTTTTTTTTGTCTTTATGTAGTTGAGTTGTAGGAGTTCTTTATATATTCTGGATATTAAATACTTACCATATGTATGATTTTCAAATGTTTTTTCCTATGTTGTAGGTTCTTTTTACTTTCTCGATAAAGTGCTTTTTTTTTTTTTTTTTTTAAAGTACTGGGGTTGGAGATTGAACCCAGGACCTTATATATGGGAAGCTGGAACTCAACCACTGAGCCACATCGGCTCCCCTGAGTTGGGCTTTTCGTTTGTTTGCTTGTTGCTTGTTTTTTTGTTCTTAGCAGGCACTGGGAACTGAACCTGGGACCTCCCATGTGGGAAGCAGGCGCTCAACTGCTTGAGCCACATCTGCTCCCTTGAAAAAGTCCCATTTATCTGTTTTTTCTTTTGTTGCTCATGCTTTTAATGTAAAGTGTAAGAATCCTTTGCCTAACTCAAGGTCCTGAAGATGCTTCCCTAGGTTTTCTTCTAGGAGATTTATAGTTTTAGTTCTTATATTCAGGTCTTTGGTTCATTTTGAGTTAATTTTTGCATTTGGTATGAGATAGGGGTCCTCCTTCATTCTTTTGCATATGAATATCCAGTTCTCCCAGCATCATTTGTTGAAGACTCTTCTTTCCCCACTGAGCAGACCTGAACCTTTGTCAAAAGTCAGTTGGCCAAAGATGTGGGATTTATTTCTCGACTCTTAATTCTATTTCATTGGTCTTTATGTCTGTCTTAGTGCTAGCACCATACTGTTTTGATTACTGTAGCTTTATGATAAGTTTTTAAATGAAGAAGTCTGAATTTTCTGCATAATTTTTCTATAAACCTACAACTTCTGTAATTTAAAAAAAATTAAAAATTAAGAAATGTGACTCCTCCATTTTTGCTCCTCTTTTTCAAGGTAGTTTTGGCTATTCGCTGTTGCTTATCCTCCCATTTGAAGTTGATGAATGGCTATTCTGTTTCTGTGATAAAGTCTCTTGAGATTTTGTTTGGAATTGCATTGAATCTATATATCACTTTGGGTAGAATTGACATCTTAATATTTTATTTTCTAATCCATGAACATGGAATATTCTTCCATTTATTTAGGTCTTCTGTAATTTCTTTCAGCAATGTTTTGTAGATTTCTAATTACCAGTCCTTTAAAACCTTGGTTAAATTTTCCCCTAGACAATTTATTCTTTCGGTTGTTATTGTAAATGGAATTTTTTTTTCTTGATTACCTTTTCAGATTGTTCATTACTTGTGTATAGAAACACCACTGGTTTTTGGGTGTTGATCTTGTACCCTGTCAACTTGCTGAATTTACTTATTAGCTCTAGTAGCTTTGTTGTAGATTTTTTGGGATTTTCTATATGTAGGATCATGTCGTCTACAAATTGGGAAAGTTTTACTTTTTGCTTTCTAATTTGGATGCCTGTTATTTTTTTTCTTCTTCCCTGATTGCTCTGGCAAGAACTTCCAGTACAATGTTGAATAGCATGGAGAAAGTGGGCATCCTTTCTCGTTCCTGTTCTTAAGGGGGAAGCTTTCAATCTTTTGCCGTTGAGTATAATATTCATTGTGGGTTTCTCATATATACCTTTTATCATGTTAAGACAGTTTCCTTCTATTCCTAGTTTCAGGAAAGGATACTAAATTTGTTGAATGCCTCTTCTGCACTAATTGAGATGATCATGTGCTTTTTCATTCATTCTGTTAATTTGGTATATTACTTTAATTAATTTTCTTATGTTGATCTACCTTGGATATATACTCAGTAGTGGTGTTGTTGTGTTGTGTGACAAATCTATATTCAACTTCTTTAGGAACTGCAAAACAGTCCTCCACAGTGGCTGTACCATTCTACATCCCCACCAACAGTGAATAATTTTCCTATCTCTCCACATCCTCTCCAACATTTGTAGATCTCTGTCTTTTTAATAGTGGCCATTCTAACAGGCGTGAAATGATATCTCATTGCAGTTTTGATTTCCCTAATTGCTAGTGATGTTGAACATTTTTTCATGTGTTTTATCACCATTTGCATTTCTTCTTTGGATAAATTTCTATTCAAGCCTTTTGCCCATTTTTCAATCAAGTCATTTATCTTTTTATTATTGAATTGTAGCACCTCTTTATATATAATGAATATTAAACCCTTATCACATATATGATTTCCAAATATTTTATCCTATTGAGTCAGCTGCCTTTTCACCCTTTTGCCAAAGCCCTGTGAGGTACAAAAGTGTTTAATTATGAGGAGGTCCCATTTATGTATTTTTTTCTTTGTTCCTCATGCTTTGGGTGTAAGATCCAAGAAACTACCACCTACCACAAGGTCTTTAAGATGTTCCCCTACATTTTCTTCTAGTAGTTTTATGGTCCTGGCTTTTATATTTAGGTCTTTGATCCATTTTGATTCTTTTATAGGGAGTGAATTGGGGTACTCTTTCATTCTTTTGGTTATGGATATCCAGTTCTCCCAGCACCATTTGTTGAAGAGACTGTTTGTCCTGTTCACATGGCTTTGGTAAGTTTGTGGAAATCAGTTGGCCATAGATGTGAGGGTTTATTTCTGGACTCCCAATTCTATTCCACTGATTGTTGTATCTATCTTTATGCCAATACCATGCTGTTTTGATCACTGTAGTTTTATGTTTCAAGGTCAGGCAGTGAAATTTCTGCCATGTTGCTCTTCTTTTTTAGAATGCTTTTGGATATTTGGGTGCACTTTCCCTTCCAAATGAATTTGGTAATTGCTTTTTCTATTTATTCTGTAAAGTATGCTGTTTGAATTTTGATTGGTATTGCATTGATCTGTAAATCAGTTTGGTTAAGATTGACATCTTCACAATATTTATTCTTCCAATCCATGAACACAGAATGTCTTTCCATTTGTTTAGGTCTTCTTTGATTTCTTTTAGCATTGTTTTATAGTTTTCTGCATATAGGTCCTGTACTTCTTTGGTTAAATTGATTCCTAGGTATTTGAGTCTTTTTGTTGCTATTGTAAATGGAATTTTTTCACCTGATTTCCTCCTCAGATTGTTCAACACTAGTGTAGAGGAACATTACTGATTTTTTGTTTTGATCTTGTATCCTACCACTTTGCTGAACTCGTTTTTTCACTCAAGTAGCTTTGTTGTAGACCTTTTAGAGTTTTCTAAATATAGAATCATGTCATCCACGAACAGTGAGAGTTTTACTTCCTCCTTTCCTATTCGGATGGCTTTATTTATTATTTTCTTGTCTAATCGCTCTAGCTAGAACTTCTAACACAATGTTGAATAACAGTGGTGACAGTAGGCATCCTTGTCTTGTTCCCTATCATAAGGGAAAGCTTTCAACTTTTCCCCTTTGAGTATGGTGTTGGCTGTCAGATTTTCATATATGCCTTTTATCATATTGAGGAATTTTCCTTCTATTCCTATCTTTCTAAGTGTTTTTTTAAATCAAGAAAGGATGCTGGGTTTTGTTGAATGCCTTTTTTATGTCAGTTGAGATGATCATGTGGGTTTTTTTCTTTCAATTTGTTAATGTAGTGTATTATGTTAATTGACTTTCCTAGGTTGAACCACACTTGCATACCAGGAATAAATCCCATTTGGTAGTGATATGTCTTTTGATATGCTGTGGATTCTATTTACAAGGGTTTGTTTGTTTGTTTGTTTGTTTGTTTTTAGGGTGGGAAAGGGAGTAAAGGGTTTATTAAGAAACAAAAAAACTAGAAATGAGATAAGTACACAGCCCAAGACATGGCTTCTGGCATGCTACAGTGTGAGACACCGAGATGGGGCCCTGGGTTAGGCCTTTCAAGACCTTTCCTCCCCTTTCCTAATGTTGGGGAGGGGTCCATGCTATTTGTGTTCCAATTAGTTGCCCCACCTGTTAGCTCTCAGGGGGCCAATGGTGAGACCCTTTGTTTGGAGTTATCTGGGACTTCCTTTCGACCCCCAGAAACAGTTCCAAATGGAACCTCATGGCCAGGGTCTTGTCGTGGTCTTTCGAGCTTTGTTCTTTTTTTTTTTTTTAAGATTTTTATTTATTCATTTCTCCTCACCCCCTCATTGTTTGTGCTTGCTGTGTCTGTTCATCTTCCTTGTTTCCTTAGGTGGTACTGGGAACTGAACCTCTGGGACCTCCAAATTGGGAGGGAGGCGCCTAATCGTTTGAGCTACCTCTGTTGTTGTGTCTCTCATTGTGTTTTTCTTCTTATGTCTCTTGTTGTGTCAGCTTGTTGCATCAGATTGCCATGCCTGCCCATCATGTCAGCTCTCTGTCTTGCTTGTCTTCTTTAGGAGGTACCGGGTACCTCTACTTCCTGCTTTGTTGTGTCTTTCATTATGTTTTTCTTCTTGTGTCTCTTGTGTCAGCCTGCTGTGCCTTCCCATTGTGCCAGCTTCTTGTCTTCTTTAGGAGGCACTGAGAACTGAACCAGGGACCTCCCATGTGGTAGGCAGGAGATCAATTGCTTGAGCCACATCTGCTTCCCAGCTTTGTTCTTTGTAGCAGGGGGTTTCTGGTTGGGGTCTCATGGCTGTGTTCTCTGCTGGGTCCCAGCTGTTTTCCCTCTTTCCCTATACTAACCTGCCTCAATGCCCTTCTCAGAAAGCTTATACCTTTATTCTTATGGGGGAGCTGAAGGGTGATGGTCATTCTTCTGTAGCTGCTTCCTGCTCGTTAGGGGTAGTAGGCCCTGCCTGACCAAGTGTAAAGCCCTCTGGATATTCTATTGTGGGCAGGAAAGATGGGTCTGGCACCATGGTTGGAATTGGATGAAATCCCTGTATGACTAATATCTTGGTCTGGATGGCGTGATTCCGTCACATCAAGGATCACACAAGACTCCTTATTTGCAAGTATTTGTTTAGAATTTTTACATCTATGTTAATTAGAGAGATTGGTCTGTAATTTTCTTGTAGTGTCTTTATCTGGCTTGGTATTAGGGTGAGGTTGACTTCATAAAATGTGTTGGGCAATTTTCACTCCTCTTCAATTTTTTGGAAGAGTTTAAATAGGATTGGTGTTAATTCTTTTTGAAAGGCTTGGTGAAGCCATCTGGTCCTGGACCTTTCTTTGTTGGAAAATTTTTGATGACTGATTCAATCTCTTTAAATATGATCGATTTGTTAAGTTCTTATATTTCTTTTAATGCCAGTGTAGATTCTTTGTGTATTTCTAGAAATTTGTCCATTTCTTCTAGGTTGTCTAATTTGTTGGCATACAGTTTCTCTTAATATCCTCTTACTATACTTTCTATTTCTGTGGGTCAGTCATAATTTACCCCCTTTCATTTCTGATTCTATTTATTTGCATCTTCTCTCTCTTTTTCTTTGTTAGTCCAGCTAGGAGTTTGTCAATTTTATTGATCTTCTCAAAGAACCACCTTTTGGTTTTGTTGATTTTCTTTATTGTTTTTTGTTCTCAATTTCATTTATTTCTGCTCTAATCTTTATTATTTCTTTTCTGCTGCTTGCTTTGGAAATGGTTTGCTGTTCTTTTTCTAGTTTCTCTAGTTGTTCAGTTGGATCTTTGATTTTAGCTCTTCTTTTTTAATATAGGCATTTAGAGCTATAAATTTCCCTCTCAGTACCGCCTTTGCTGTTTCCCATAAGTTTTGATAAGTTATGTTCTCGTATTCATTTGTCTCAATATATTTCTAATTTCACTTTCAATTTCTTCTTTGACCCACTCATCACTTAGGAGTGTATTGATCAGCCTCCACACATTTGAAAATTTACCTCTTTCCTGTCTATTATTGATTTCCAGTTTCATTCCATTGTGATCTGAGACAATGTTTTGTATAATTTCAATCTTTTTATATTATTGAGAGCTGCATTGTGACCCAACATGTGGTCTATCCTGGAGAAAGATCCATAGGCACTTAAGAAGAATGTATAGGGGGCCGGCTGTAGCCCAATGTGTAGGGCACCGGTTTACCACATGGGAGGCCCTGGGTTCGGTTCCTGGGGCCTCCTTGAGTGGGCAGACCGCCTTGAGAAGGCAAGCCACAGAGGGCAGGCCAAGCCGCTGCAAGCAGGCAGGCCGCCGCACAGTGAGCTGACTCAGTGGGTCGCCGCAGCAGGGGGGAGACAAGCAGACACAGAAGAACGCAAAAATGAACACAGCAAGAACAAGCAGAAAGGGGGGGGGATATATAATAAATAAATCTTTAAAAACAAACAGGAAGAATGTATAACCTGCTGAGTTTGGATGCAATGTTCTGTATATGTCTGTTAGGTCTAAATTGTTTATTGTATTGTTCAAGTTCTCTGTTTCCTTGTTGATCTTCTGTCTAGTTGTTCTACTTAAGGCTGTGAGTAGTATGTTGAAGTTTCCAACCATTATTGTAGAGATGTGCAGTCCTCCCTTCAGTTTTGCCAGAGTTTGTCTCTTGTATTTTTGGGGTGCCATGGTTATTTGCACAGATAATTATGACTTATTTCTTCCTGGTGCATTGTCCCTTTTATTAATATATACTGCCCTTCTGTATCTCTTATAAAATTTTCACATTTATAAGTTTGTTTTGTCCAATATTAGTATAGCTACCCCTACCCTTTTTTGGTTACTGTTTGTGTTATATATCTTTCTTCAGCCTTTCACTTCCAGCTAGTTTGTATCTCTCGGTCTAAGGTGAATCTCTTGTAGGCAGCGTATGGATGACTCTTTTTTTTAAATCCATTTTGTCAGCCTATGTCTTTTGATTGGAGAATTTAATCCATTCACATTCAGTGATATTACTGAAAATGCATTATTTACTTTCACCATTTTATTCTTTGGCTTTCTTATATCATATCTTATTTTCACCTAACTTTTTTTAAAAAAAGATTTATTTTTATTTATTTATATATCCCCCCTTGCTGCTTGTGCTTGCTGTGTTCATTTGCTTTTGCGTTCTTCTGTGTCTGCTTGTCTCCCCCTGCTGCGGCATCCCGCTGAGTCAGCTCACTGCGTGGTGGCTTGCCTGCTCGCTGCGGTGGCTTGCCTCCCATGTGGTAAACCAGAGCTCTACCAATTGAGCCACAGCTGGTTCCCTTCACCTAACTTTTTACACTTTTAGTTATCCTTTCTTCTATACTCTCCTCCATGCCTCTCTCTCCAGTCTTTTTCTTCGGGCTGTAAGGCTTCCTTTGATATTTCCTGCAAAGGTGGATTCTTTTTTATAGACTCTCTTAGTTTCTTTTTGTTTGTAAATATTTTAAACTCACCTTCAGAATTGATGGACAATATTTCTGGATAAAGAATTCTCAGCTAGCAGTTTTTCTCTTTCAGTATCCTAATTGTATCATATCACTGTCTTCTCACCTCTGTATTTTCTGATGAGAAGTCAGTACTAAGTCTTACTGAGCATCCTTGTATGAGATCATTTGCTTCTCCCTTGCTGCTCTTAGAATTTTCTCTTTATCTTTGACATTTGACATTCTGAGTAGTATGTGTTTTTTAGAGAAGGTCCATTTGAATTTACTCTGATTGAAGAACACTGTGCTTCTTGGACATGTAAGTTCATTTCTTTGGTGAGAGTTGGGAAATTTTCAGCAATTATTTCTCAAGTACTCTTTCTGCTCCTTTTTCCTTCTCTTCTCCTTCTGGTACTCCCATGATACATATGTTGTTGCCTTTCATGTTATCATTCAACTCCCTGAGCCCCTGCTCAATTTTTACATTCTTTTCTCTCTTCAATTTCAGCAGTTCTGTCTTCTGTATCACTCATTCTTTCTTCTATCTTTTGAATCTCCTGTTGTATGCCTTTAATGTGTTTTTTTCTCACCTATCGTGTCTTCATTCCCATCAGCTCTGTTATTTTTCTATTCAGGTTTCAAATTCTTCATTGTGCTCACTCAGTGTCTTCTTGATGTCCTTTACCTCTTTAAGCCATTTTGTCTTTCAACTCATTAATTTGATTTTGGAAATTTGTGTGCTTCTCATTGATTAATTGTATCAAATCTTGTGTCTTTTCTGGGGCTTTTTCTATATTCCTTTTCTTAGGCCATTTCTTCCATTTTCTTAGTATGGCTTGTAATTTTTTGTTGATGTCTTGGCATCTGATTAGGATGGTGAACTTACTCAGATGCTCAATTTCTCTGTCTTTCATAGGTATTTAATGGTGGGGGGCTATGTGTTACTGCTGTTCTTTGATTCTTGGTTCAACCTATTCTGCATCTCTAGGATTGTCTGTTAGTTGCTCAAATCTGGACCCTGAACTCAGTAATGCATTGCATACCTGTTTCCTAGGGCCTTGGGGTAGGAGACTATAAAGGTCAGAAAAAGCCTCTCTCATTTGCTTTTACTTTCCTCATGTGTACTTCCTTGGCCCGCCAGCAGATAGCGCACTTTGGCAGTCCTCTCAGTTCAGTGCCTGGTTGGAGTGTGTTTGGTGCAATATGGACTAGATCAATGTGATAGAGGATCCTGTATGGAGGCTAAGAACATTGTAATTCAAACCTTGTCAGAGGCAGTTCTCCAACCTTTGCTTGCTGGCCCCCTCCCTTTTCCCAGATAGGAAATAATTCCACTCTCCTTTGTGTCCTCAACAACTAGACCAGGTTAGTAGAAAGGGAGATTGAGAGGGGTGGATCTCTTTAGTCTCTTGCTGGCTCCCAAGGCAAACAATGGCTTGGCCCCACCCAGCCTGGAAGTGCTCGTGGGACACAGCAGACCAAATTTATGGGTCAAAAGCTGAGTCAACCTTAGGCTCTGTTCCTCTCTCTTCCCTTTCCTGGGGAGATGGGTTCCTGGGACCTATCTCCAGCCCCAAGGCCTGGGTATTCAAAAGTGTCTATAGGGTGGGGGAGGTTGTTAGCAGTTGCAGCTGTGGCTTTTAACTGACAGTTTTGCCATCACAATTCTTTTCCTTTGCCCCTCTCTATTCTGTATGGTGCCCAGCCTTCCCCTGGTCCTAAACCCTAGAACAGGGTTTCTTGACAGGGGATAACAGTGGAAAGATTTTAGGGAGTCTGTGAGCTTGAATTGAAAAAAAATCAACTTATAATCTTTATTTTCTCTTACCTCTAACTGAAATCTAGCATTTCCTTCACTTATGAATGTATGAAATAAATTACAGTAGTGTTCATTTCATATTAAATTACAGTTGTTGCATATATCAAAAAATTGATTATACTCATCCGTATTTCAAAATTATGGTAGTAGTTAGACCTCACACTAGTTGAATATCACAAAATGATCTGTCGCTACATTCTGAGAAGGGGTCTGGTTTCCACCTGTATTAGTCAGCCACAGGGGTGCCTTTGGAAATATACCAAAGATTAGTCAGTCTTTATAAAGGGTATTTATTTGGGGTAGAAGCTTACAGTTACCAGGCCACAAAGCATAAGTTTCTTCTCATACCAAAGTCCACGTGTTGGAGCAAGACAGCTGCTGATGTCTGCAAGGGCTCAGGCCTTTGGGTTCCTCTCCTGCCGGGGCTGCATTTCTCTCTGGGCTTAGCTTCTGCTTCCTCCACAAGTTCAGCTGTAGACCATGAAGCTCTCTACGCTTTGTGTCTCTCCACAAGGCCAGCTATAGACTATCGGGCGAACGGCTCACTCCAACATCAGAACTGCTTCTCAGATCTGCTTCTCCCATCTGCTGCCTTTTGTCTAGCCTTTTATACTTGAGACCACACCCACCGAGGGGTGGGGCTCAACGTCCCACAGATGAGGCAGTTAACACCTCAATCACGGCCAGATTAGGATATCAGTCTACAAGCATGATTCAGTTTATATTTTTGCAATTCATAATTACATAAACTGTCAAACCATTACACCACCCGACTGGCAAAGGTGTCTGTGGAACAAAAAAGGTTAAGAAGGGAAGTGGATGTGGCTGAAGTGATTGAGCTCCCCCCTACCACATGGGAGGTCCGTGGTTCAGTTCCTGGTGCCTCCTAAAGAAGTCAGCGAGCTGGCACAATGGGCAGGCATGGCAAGCTGACACAACAAGATGATGCAACAAGAGACACAGGAGGAAGAACATATGAGAGACACAACAAAGCAGGGAACAGAGGTGGCTTAAATGATTAGGCACCTCTGTCCCACATAGGAGGTCCCAGGTTTGGTTCCCGGTATTTCCTAAAGAAAACAAAAAGACGAACAGACACAGCAAGTTAAGAACCCCTGTCCTAGATTTTTTCCAGGTTATTTCTGCCTGCCCTCTAGCTGCTTTTCTGGGAGAGGAGAGAGTCCCATGTCTTTCTAGTCTGCCATCTTCCCAGAAATCTACATTGCACTATCAAAAATTCTGATTTTCTAATGTTAATCCAATTTTGCATTTCCAGTGTAAACCTAATTTAGAATTATGCATTACCTTTGAATATGTTTCTGAATTTTGTTTGCTAATATTTTATTCAGTAATTTTTGTTTTCTATATCAACAAATGATGTCAACCATCTTTTTATATACTTACTTCCAATTCATATATATTTTTTGGTAAAATGGCTGTTCAAATCTTTTGTCCAGTAAACTTTAGCTTATCTTTTTGCTATTGTCTAGTAGGAGTTCCTCAGAATGTTCTGGATATGAGTCCTTTGTCAGATATATATTTTGCAAATATCTTTTCCCAGTTTGTGGCTTGCTTTCTCATTTTCTTTACAGTATATTTCAAAGAACCAAATGTTTAATTTTGATGAAACTCAATTTATCAATTTTTTCTTCCATGATTTATGTTTTTATGCCCTCTTTAAAAAATGTTTGCCTAAACAATACCACAAAAGTTTTCTAGAATTTTTATTGGTTTTGCTTTTATGCATGGATTTTAATACACTTAAGTTTTTTAAATATGGAATGAGGTAAACATTGAAGTTCATTTTTTCCTATATGGATATCCAATTTTTGAAAACAGACATGTAATCTGTGTAACTTAAAAAAAAAAAGTGTATGTTCTAAAATGTAAAAAAAAAAAGAAAGAAAAAAGAAAACGCACTATTCTTTCCCCACTGAATTACCTTGGAGTCTTTGTCAAAAACCAATTGATCAAAAATTAGTAAATATTTAAATGAACAAAAGATGCCAATTACCAATTATGTGAGGATCTGTTTCTGGACTCTCTATTCTGTTCCATTGAACATCTGTATGCTAGTATCACTTTGTCTGTATTACTGTAATTTTATAGTAAGACTTAAAATCAGGTTTTCTAGTCCCCCAACTTTTTTTTTTAATTTATTTATTACATTCCCCCCCCCCGCTTTCTGCTTGCTCTTGCTGTGTGTCCATTCTTGTGTTCCACTCTGTCCGCTTTTTCTCCCACCTTTGTGGCATCGAGCCGAGACCAGTCACCACGCAGGCGGCTTTGCCCCGCTTGTGGGCGGCTTCTGCTTCCATTCACAGCCGGCTCCACTTCAGTTCGCGGGTGGCTGGCTGCGACCTGCGGGCGACCTGCCCTGCCCGTGGCGGCTTTGCCCTGTCCGTGGCAGCTTTTTGCCCTGCCCACAGCGGCTCTGCCCGCCCATGACGGCTTGCCCTTCTCAAGGCAGTCTGCCTGCTAGGAGAGGTCCCCGGGAACCGAACCTGGGGCCTCCCATGTGGTATACTGGCGCCCTATCCACTGGGCTATATGGCCGGCCCCCCCCAACTTTTAATTTTTAAAATTTTCATAATTGTTTTGGCTACTATAGTTATTTGAGCTTCCATAAAATTTTAGAATCAGTTTGTTTAAAAAAAAATCTGCTGGAGCTTTTATTGGGATTTATGAATATGATATTTATTTCAATTTATTTATTACTTTAAAAATTTCCCTACTTTTCAGCGTACAAGTCTTAAACATATTTTGTTAAATTTGTCCATACTTTATGTTTTTTGAAGCATTAAATTTTTCCAAGGCTCGTTTGCCAGTAGAAGCAGCATTTCCTGTCTGAAAAGGGTAGTTTCCTCTTGCCTAAAGAACCTGTATTAGCCTGTTCTGATGCATTGGCCTTGAAAATACCCCTGTCGCCTATTATTGCCTCTAGACCCAAGTCCCATAAGGCCCCACAATTTGAGGTACAAAGTAAGAACCATGTACAGTTGTGATACATACCAAGAAAATTGCATGATTTTGACAATTTATATAGACATATTCCTGGGGAATATATTTGAGAATGGATCCTAAGGGTGTTGAATCAGGATAGAAGGAATATAATGTTGGATCTGGACGGATTTGTTGATATGTGTTAAATAAGCAGAGATTCTGGATTCAACATATTCTGGGAGATGGCTTAAACAATTTGCTGGCTTGGTTGACTGAAACTTGAACCTAAGGTGGCCTACACTAAATAAAGATGAAATGCTTACCTTACTTCATACAGTGTAAGGGAAGATAATCCAAAGGTTTAGGGAGATTAGAATGCTAGAGTGGATTTATCGTATGAGCTGCTCACTGATCCCTTTATTCTGTCCCCTGGGGTAGTCTGCTAGTTAACTGTTGGCAGGCTAATTGCATTAGAGTACTTCCATCATGGAAGAGGCAACACTGTTTTTAATGGAATAGTCACTTACCCTGGATATGGGTTTGTCTTTATTGCCTGCAATGCTTCTGCCAAAACCACCGTTTATAGACTCATAGAAAGCCTATTCCCCACCATGGTAAAATAGCATCACTCTGACTATGGAACTCATTTTATAACAGATGAAATGCTTAAATAAGTCCATGCTCATGGTATTTAGCTAGGGCTGACAGAAAAATGGAATGGTCTTTTCTGTGTGTGTGAGTGTGTGTGTGTGGAATGGCCTTTTAAGGACTCAGTTACCATGGCAGCTGAGTGGCAGCACCTTGTGGGGCTGTGGCAATATCCTTCATGATGTGATATATGCTGTAAATTTAATATATGGCACATTTTCTCCCATAGCCAGGATTTACACATCTGGGAATCAAAAGATGGAAATTGAGAGTGGCTTCTCTCACTTTTATCTCTAGTGATCTGCCTTTTTGATGACTCTTCCCATTGCCCCACATAATACGAAGTCTGGTGGGAACTTGAACTAGACATGTTCCTGTTTGAGCTCTGGAAATTGTTTAGAATTGTATTGCTTTCTGGTGGTTCTTTCCCCAGACCCCTGGAATCTTACCCTACACATATGCAAATCATTATTCATATATTTCACATATATTTATACACATATCAGTATTCAGACTCTTCTACAGGTCTCACCACTCTCCCTCTGTGCAGTTCCCTCCTCTCCAGTATTATTTACTGCAAATTGTATTCGCTGTGGCACATGTCTAACTATTTTCTATCTTCTGGAAAACTCTGGGCTCTGTAACCTGAAAACTGCCTTCAGGTAATAAGCTAAGGCAGTTGTAGGGCTCACTTAGTTTTGTTTCCCTTCACTTGAGGATTTATAGTCCTGCACTGGCTATTATTTAATGGCTGAAAATATTTGTTTCATAATTTTTTGTTCCCTTTTCTAGTTATTTTTTGCAGGAGGACCATTCTGGTGGCAGTTATCTTTTCTTTCTTGGGGGGAGACAAATTTGTATTTATTATTATTATTATTTTTAAGATATATTTATTTATCCCGCCCCCTTGCTGCTTGTACTCTGTGTGTCCATTTGCTTTCCGTTTTTTGTGTGTCTCCTTGTCTCCTTTTGTTGCATCATCTTGCTGCGCCGGCTCACCGTCCGGCTTGCCCTTACCAGGAGGCCCCAGGAATCGAACCCGGTGCCTCCCATATGGCAAACAGGAGCCCAACCAATTGAGCCACAGCCGCTTCCCTCTATTTATTATTAAACTAACTAAAAAACAATTTGAAATCATTCTTTAGCCCCAGGATTGCATTGTTTTCATTTTCCCATGTTTCCTTACTATCACAGGACAAATATACAAGGACAGTGATAAAATACTTCTCTCAGGTAAAATCTTTTTGTGGTCTAAGTTCTAAACAATTGTACAATTACTGTGGAGTTATTTTCTCTCTCTCTCTCTAATCTATCTATCCATTAACCTTTCTATCTGCTTCAATTAGGAAATTTTTAATAAACATCATATTCTACAAAAAGGTTAATTTGGAGGGCTCAAAAATGGTTATAATGGGAAATTTTATATTGTATGTATATTACCACAATAACAATAATATACACGTATATATGGACTCAATTCTCTTAAATCACATTGTTTTGTCTCCTTTCTCATTTCTTATTTTTATAGTTGATGAACATGTTTTAAACTCTGCATTTTTCCCTTAAATACTACTTTGGTTCTGTTTTCTATTAATGTATTTTTTTTTTTTTTGAGGCACCGGAACCAGTGATTGAACACTGGGGCCTCGTATGTGGGAAGCCAGTGCTCAACCACTGAGCCACATTGGCTCCCTTGAGTTA
>PVKH010014525.1:0-16453 GCA_004027955.1 Chaetophractus vellerosus
GGTCGACGTGTGTTATTTTATTTGTCTAGAGAGAGCCTATTTGTTCAGTGATGTGTGGCCTCCTGGCCGCCTGCTTTAATGGGGGGCGCAGAGGCTTGGTTTCTCCCAGCATTAGCATACAGCTGCCGGGCTCCCTGCCCTGTTCCCCGCGCTCACTTTATCCAGCCTTATCATCACCTCTTCTCTCAACCAGAAAACAATCAACAGCTTCTCACACATGGCGACTTTCGAGCCCCTCTCCCGGCTTCTTGGCTAACACTGGCTCACCCGGGTGTGTGCTCTCTCTCCCTCCTCCTACCCACTCACCTCCTTGGAAGGATAAATATTGATTGGCTAACTTGCAGTCTTCCCATTCCTCGCTCACCTCCTCTTTCATTTTTCTTTTGCCTTGCTGTGATATTTCTGTGTCATAAAACTACCATCTTTGGAATGGACGTGGCCAGGCTCTTTATTGAAAATCAGTGTATGTCAGGAGCTGCTTGGAGGCATGAATGAGGCAGGGTTATTGCATGTGATTTGGGGAAATGAAACTTTTGAAAATTAACTTTGCCGTGTTCCTGTCAACATTCTTTGTTCAAAACTGTACAATTCCACGATCTGGCTTTGAGCCCCGTTTGTCCCCAGCTCAACAGCCAGTGTTCCATCTCCACAGAATTTATGCCTCTGGGCACCCCTAGAAGTCGAAACTTGGGTCTCTTGGATGCCATGCTAGATCATCCGCAAGTGGTAAAGAGCTTTATTCTTCTAAAGCCCTTAAAGCAGCTCCTTTCAAGCTCTAACTCTTGAATTTTTACTCTTAGGAAACTCCTTCCATATGTGTGAAAATTCTTGCTTAGATTCAGGAAATCACCAACTTTCTGATTATAAAGTGATCACTAAAATAACCTGTCAAATATGCTGTGTAGTCTAAAATATATTGTTTTCCAACCTGCCATGGTATACATGTGGAGGCCCAAGAAAGGGTGGCAGAAGGGAGAATGTTATTATCCAGTTTATGCAAGATTCGATAATAAGGTTGGCATTGTCACGTGTGGTCACTTTTGTGTGTCTGGGGGCTTTTTCGTGGAAATACTTGGTCAGGGAAGCGGTGACAGTTGATCTGAGGTGTTTCTGTTTATCTCCCTGGCCTGTCACAGGAACTCTCTCCATTTGCTGATGAAGTGCCTGGGATCCTTTCAGGAGAAGAGAAGAGGGGGTGGGGGACAGTTGCTTGAAGGGACTCATTCATAAGTCCCCAAAATACGGTTCCAGGTGTGTGGGGCCTGCATTTTGAGGAGTGGGCCGGGAGGAGCTGCTCCCCTTTCAGTTTACCCAGTTTGTGCTGGATGGCTAAATGACCCGGGCGTTTGACTAGAACATTCTTGTGAAGGAATGAGTAGCATTCATTGCCTGCCTTGGAAAAATCAGCATCTGGTGTTCTAGAAGTAACAAACAACTTTGGAGTTTCAAATCATTCGGCAGTTTGCAGCAAGGGGTTTGCTGATGGCTGAATAATTCTGTAATGCCAACCATGATTTTTCCCCTCCTAATAGCTGTGTCCTCGTAACTGTGCCAACTTTTGCTAAATGTTAACTTAAATACAAATAGTGAACAAAACTGGAATTGTGTCCAGGACAGCCACTGTCCAGCCCTGCTGGTCAAAGAATCAGCCACAAATTGTTTCACGCTATCTACAGAAAGAGATCCAAATCATTAAACAAAAAACAGTCTTGCTTTATGTGTTGTTCCTGCTGGTTTGTGAGTCCGTGTGTTTTCCAGCAGGCAATTAATTTGCTTCATTTATAAGAAAGAGGGTCTCTGATCCTCATTAGGGTTGATGTGTACCAGAGACATCTTGCTGCAAAGCCACCGTACTGAGGGTCAAAGAAAATGAACCAATTTCCCACTGCCATTTTATAATCTAAAACCTGCATGTGAGTTCCTTGATCTTCCAGGTTTTTTTGGAAACTTTATGCTTGTGAGCTGCGACAGGAAATAGAAATATGGGGAAGCTTCGCATTTCAAAGTTCATGTGAACTCTCACATAGTCGATCCTTCTGCTGTCGGATCACAGATTTAATTTCTCATCAGCTCTTCACTAATTTTCCATTCTGGCCGCACTGTGTCCTTTTTTATCTCCCCATACGTGGTACTGGGTGAACATGGGAAGAACTAACAAGACTGGCCACAGAACATTCCAGGAAAGCAAACAGAATCACACCCAAGGCAAAAACAATTTTTTTTTTTTACAGTATGATCTCACTTTATTGCTAAAAACGGATTATTATTCGGCACAGGAACACGCCTGGGGTTTGTAAAGCGTCTCCCTACCCCAGGGTAGAGACGCACGGCCCTACGCCACCTACTGGTACAATCGAAAACTACAGGCATAGGTGGAGGAGTAGGAGAAAAAAAACACAAGAAAAATACGAAAGCTTGGCTGTCAAGCTAAGATTTTAGAGACGTTTCCTATTTATACAGAGCACTTCCAAGAACTAAATGTATGGGTACAAGAAAGTGGAGACCGAGGCCAAACTAAATGATGCCTGGCCACGCGTACATGGGCAGGTGGTAGTAATTATAATGAAGGTAATCAAGGATGCTTTTCTCCACCAGGGTTTTATAGATGGTTTCCTGGAAAACTCTTTGGAGGTATTTTCTGGGTTTCTCGTGCAGGCTTATTTCTTCGTCTTCTATCTGATGGGCTAACTGTTCTATGGAAGGAAAGTCTTCCTCCTGTAAAATACAGCAAGAGGCCAGACATACAAATTACTTGGATTTAGCATCACGGTAAGAGAGACGTTTCACTATAACGAGAAAGCTTGTGCTTAGCTCCCTAAAGGTGGGGATTTTAAGCCTTCACCTTTCATGTAAAATTATCTTTAGATCACTCTTGTTTAAAAAATAAGAAAGGGATTGAGAAACATTCTTACCTGGAAACAAGTAAAACATGGTTTATGTTACTTAGTTATTATCCCCAAGAAATCGGATTAGAAACCCTTACAATTCATTCTTAGTATTTCTGAAACTGTGGCCATCTCACCTCTCAGATTTCACTGATATCTTTAAAGACAGGGCTCAGAGAGAATAAAGTTATTTGGAATTAAGAATCACATGCTGCTGTGCATATCTATAACATAGTAGGGATTTCTCCAACATTTTACCATAAACATTTCCAAACCTATAGACAAGCTACCTTAATTGCACAGTGAATACCCAAAATCTACACCTGGATTCTGGAGTTAATATTTGACTATATTTGCTTCATCACATATGTCATCCTATAGCAGGGCTGTTAGGAAAAGCACCTCAGTGTTTGAGCTGTGCATGTTCCAAGCACTGCAATAATCGTTACCCCAGAGAAGGAGTCAGGTGGACTTCGATGGTGTCTTTATTTGAACCTGCAATACTTCTTTTCGTTTTGAATAGCAAGGAAGAGTAGACGACTCGCAGAGTTCTGCTAGATAATCAATTTATTAATGGTAAAAATGTATAGATAGAAAAATAGATTCACGGTCTCTGGAGGCATAATGCAATTATCACTTGGTTATTTAAGCCAGACACTAATAGGTGTCTGAGGTAATACATGTAGCACATGGAAGAATAGTCAGTGGAGGCCACAGGACTTCAGACTCAATCAGCTCGATAAAGGCACTGAGAGAGAAAAAGGCAACTGATGCTGAGAACTAAATATTGCTGGGGAGTGGGGGCTGGGGCGTCTCAGCGCATTCCCACGTCCCACGGATACAGTTCTGCAATGCCTCATGTTATAGGAGGCTGTTCTGCCACTGGGGTGAGGGGTGTAAAATCATAAAATGGAACTTTTAAGTTTACTAAGGCAAATACAGCTCGAGGTTGAAAGATTTTTGTGCATCTGCTTCTCAGAGTGTGACCGTCTCACACCTCTCTCAGTGACCATCCCACCTCACACCTGGACCGTTTCATCTCTCACAGGGTGACCTCACCTCTGACACATGGCCCAGCTCATCTCTCAAAAGTGTGCTCTTCTCACCTCTAAACGTGTCACCATCTCACTTCTCAGTGTGACCTTTTTACCTGTCACCGTGTGTTCATTTCACCTTTAGCAGTGTCAGCATCTTAACTCTCGGTGTGACAGACTCACCTCACAGCACAACCATATCACCTGCCATACTATGACTGTCTTTCTCCTCACACGGTGATGGTCACACCTATCTCTATTCTTAGTGTGAGCATCTCAACTCTTAGTGTCAATGTTTTGGTTCTCACAGTGTGACTATCTCACTCTCACTGTGATCATCACCCCTCTTAGTGTGACCATCTCACCTCTCTGTGAGACCCTCTCTCCCCTCAGTGTGTCTAGCTCACCCTTCTGTGAGACCATCTCACCTCTCAGTGTGACCTTCTCACCTCTCACACTCTGACCATCTTAACTTCCTCAGTGTGACCATCTCGCCTCTCAGTGTGTCTGCTCACCTCTCACAGTGGCCGTCTGTGACAATCTCCCTCTCACAGCATTACATGCAATACGTGAACTTTTGTGTCTGACTCCTCTCACCTAGCATAATGCTTTGATGTTCTTCCATCTTATACATTTCAGTATTTCATTCCTTTCTATGACTGAACACTAGAGCATTGTATGGATATAACAATATTACATTTTGTTTATGCATTTGTTTTGTTTTTTTTTTTAAAGATTTATTTATTTTATTACATATCTCCCCTTCCCCCCCGCTGAGGCGACGTGCCGAGAGTGGTCACTGCGCAGGCGCGGCTTTCCCCGCTTGTGGGCGGTCTCTGCGTCCGTTCACGGCCGGCTTTCAGTTCGCGGGTGGCTGTCTGCACTCCATCCGCGGGTGACCTGCCCTGCCCGTGGCGGCTCTTGCCATGTCCGTGGCAGCTTCTTGCCCTGCCCACGGCGGCTCTGGCCTGCCCATGGCGGCTTGCCATTCTCAAGGCGGTCTGCCCGCTAGGAGAGGTCCCCGGGAAACAAACCCGGGGCCTCCCATGTGGTATGCCGGTGCCCTATCAAGCCGGCCCCTATGCATTTGTTTGTTGATGGGCATTGAGTTGTTTCCACCTATTGGATTTTGTGAATGGGGCTGCTATGAAAATTCATGTACAAGTATTTGAGTACCTGCTTTCTATTCTTTTGGGTCCACACCTACAAGTGGACTTGCTAGGTCATATGGTGTTTCTATGGTTCAGTTTTTGAGGAACCACAAAGTTTGTTTGCACAGTAGCTGTGGCTGCATCATTTTACATTCCCACCAGTAATGTTACAAGGGTTCCAGTCTCCACATCCATACCAACGCTTACTGCTTTCCATTTTTTTATTACAGCCATTGTAGTGGGTGTGAAGTCATAATCTCGTTAAGGTTTTGATTTGTATTTCCCTAATGACTAATAATGTTGGAACATCTTTTCATGTGCTTGTTGGCTATCTGTATATCTTCTTTGGAGAAATGTCTATTCAAATGCCTTGCCCATTTTTAAAATTTGGTTGTTGAGTTCTAAGAGGTTTTTTAAAAATATATATTCTCAATACTAGAACCTAACCAGGTAATTGATTTGCAAATATTTTCTCCCATTCTGTAGGGTGTTTTTCACTATCTTTATGGTATCCTTTGAGCACAACAGTTTTCATTTTAGTGAAGACTAATATACCTTCTTTTTTCTTTTGCTGTGTTTCTGGTGTTGTATCTAAGAACCCACTGCCAAATCCTGGGTCATGAAGATTTACCCCTATGTTTTTTTCTAAGAGTTTTATAGTTTTAGTGCTTACATTTAGCTCATTTTTAGTTAATGTTTATATAGGATATGAGATGGGGGTCCACTTTCATTCTTTCATGTGGATATCCAGTTGTCCCAGCATTATGTCTTGAAGAGACTATTCTTTTTCCCATTGAATTGTCTTGGCATCCTTGTAAAAAATCACTTGACCATAGATTTATGGGTTTGTTTCTGGACATTCAATTCTATTCCATTGATCCATAAAGCTTCCCTTATGCAAGTACTACACTGTTGATTATTGTTGCTTTGTAGTAAGTTTTGAAGTCAGCAAGTATGAATCCTCCAATGTCGTTTTCTTTTTTTTTTTTCAAGATTGTTTTGGCTATTTGTGGCCTCTTGCAATTCCACACGAATGTTAGGATTGGTTTTTCCATTTTTGCAGGGAAAAAGAAAGCCTTTTGGGATTTTGATAGGAACTGCATTGAATCTGCAGATTCCTTTGGGGAATACTGCCATCTTAACTATATTACATCTTCCAATCCACAAACACATATGTCTTTCCATTTATTTAGATCTTTAATTTCTTTCAGAAATGTTTTGTAGTTTTCATTGTACAAGTCTTTTACCTCCCTGGTTAAATTTATTCCTATGTATTTTATTCTTTTTGATACTATAATAAATGGAATTATTTTCTTAATTTCATTTTCAGAAGGCTGTCAGGATATAAAAATAAAACTCACTTTTGCCTGTTGCTCTTGTATCCTGAAACTTTGTTGAATTCATTTATTAGCTCTAATAGTTTTTTGTGGATTCTTGAGGATTTTTAATATATAAAATCATGTCAACCTTTTCCCTTTCCTATTTGGATGCCTTTTATTTCTTTTTCTTGCCTAATTGCTCTGGCTAGATCTTCCAGTACAATGTTGGGTAGAAGTGGAGAGAGCAGGCATTTTTGCCTTATTTATGATCTTGGGGGAAAAGCTTTCAGTCATTCATCTTTGAATATGATGTTAGCTATGGGTTTTTCATAAATACTCTTTATCAGATTGGGGAAGTTCCTTTCTTCTCCTAGTTTATATTCTATTAATATGGTATATTACATTGAACAATTTTTGTATATTTATCTACCCTTGTATTCCTGGTCTTGATATATAAACCCTTTTAATATGCTGCTGGATTTGGTTTGCTAGTCTTTCTTTGAAGATTTTTGCATGTATATCCATAAGGGATATTGGTATGTAGTTTTCTTGTGTGACTTTGTCTGGCTTTGGTATCACGGTAAAGCTATCCTCATAGAATGGATTAGGAAGTGTTCTCTCCTTTCCATATTTCAGGAAAAGTTTGAGAAGGATTGGTGTTAATTCTTTAAATGTTTGGGAGAATTTACTAGTGAAGCCATCTGGTCTGGGTTTTTCTTTGTTGGGAGGATTTTTATTACTGAATCAATCTTTTTGCTTATAATAGGTCTGTTCAGATTTTTCTATTTCTTCTTGAGTCAGTTTTGGTAGTTTTTGTGTTTCTAGAAATTTGTCCATTTCTTGTAAGTTATCTAATTTGTTGGTATAATTGTTCATAGGATTTTATTATAATGCTTTTTAAAATTTCCATAAGGTCAGTAGTAATGTCCATATTTCATTTTTGATTTTAATAATTTTAAATGTCTTTTTTTTCTTAGTCATTCTCACTAAAGTTTGTCAATTTTGTTGATCTTTTCCAAGAATCAACTTTAGTTTCAGTGATTTTCTCTATTTCATTTATCTCTGCTCTAATCTTTATTATTTGCTTCCTTCTTCTAGCATTGGATTTAGTTTGCTCTTCTTTTTCTCATTCCTTAAGGTATAAAATTAAGTTATTGGTTTTAGATCTTTCTTCCTTCTTTTAGAGCATTTACAACTATAAATTTCCCTTTGCTCATTGTGCCGTTGCTGCATTCCATAAGTTCTGGCATGTTGTGTTTTCATTTTCATTTATCACAAGGTATTTTCTAATTTTCCTGTGATCTCTTCCTTGACCATTTAAACAAGCATGTGTTATTTAATTTCCACATATTTGTGAATTTTCCATTTTTCCTTCTGATATTATTTCATTCCACTGTGGGCAGAAAAAATACCTTGTGTGATTTCAATTTTTAAAAACTTGAGACTTGTTTTGTGGTTTAACATATGGTCTATCCGGGAAAATGTTCCATGTGCACTGGGGAAGAATGTGTATTCTGCTGGTTTGGGGCAGGGTGGGGTGGGGTGGTGTTCTGTATATGTCTGTTAGGTCTAATTAGTTTACTGTGCTATTTGAATCCCCTATTTCCTCATTGATCTTCTGTGTGGTTGTTCTATTCATTATTGAAAGTGGAGTATCGAGGTCACCAATTATTCCAGAACTGTCTATTACTCCCTTAAATACTGCCAATATTTGCTTCATATTTTTTGGCTCTGTCGTTAGGTGCATATATGTTTATAATTGTTATAACTTTCTTAAAGGAGCTCTGAGTATAATTTTGACCACACAAAACTTCATGCTAGTGACTTTAGAATCTCCACAGAAGGATTTGAGATCTCTCATAATGGAGCTTGCTTTTTTATAAGTGATATACAGATTTGAGATTACTTAAAATAAGTAATATTTAAGTCTTTTTATTCCTGTCTCCACATATGGAGGAAGAGGAAAATCCATATACCAAATGCAGGATAAGATAGTTAGTGTACTTCCCTGAAGGAAAGGTAGACTGTGAAAGGAAATAGGTTATGTCATCTCAACATTTGAGAAAAGGAATTTCTGTTATTCTGTAGTGAAGGCTATCCTTTTCCCCCCTGTTATCAGACTCTGAAGTGAAATTCCTGCATGTTTGTGTAAGTGACTACTACAACTATCGTCTCGCTGTCCCCACTGCACCTGCCACCTCCACTGTTGCTCACGGTGGCAGGCATTTCCTGAGCCCTTCTTCTGGGCCACATGCCTGCACCATCCCCTCCTTTGCTCCTCCCACAGTTCTCGGTGTCTGTGGGAGATCACAGGGAGGGGTAGAGCTGAGCTAGGAGAGGCAACCACTGCTCTAGCCACCACCTCTTCCTGTGACCCTTCTCATTAGACAAATGGAAATTCTGCAAACAGAACAGTCCTTCAGTGGAACCTTTTCTTCCAGAAGTTTCACTCTCTGAAAATCCAGAAAATCCACAAGAATGATTGGGGGTCCCCTAATGTGTCTTCCTCAAGTGAGCTTGGCTATTCCTGGTCTACCAACAGGCCTGGTGTCCATGCTGAGGTCATTCACAGAAAACTGGCCAACAGCAAATGCCTATTCATGGACAAAAGGTTGAGGGCATCTCATCGAGTGCCATGAAAAGCGACTGTCATTGGGTTTGAGAGTTTTCTTGGTCAGGTGAAGGCAAACTGCAAGAGTAGATGGTGAAGCTTAGACACCTGAACCCTCTTGGCTCTGTGCCAAATATCAACTTAGCTGCTTGGCTCTGGGGTTAAGAAGGAGCCAGGCACAGAGTTCTGATGTGGTAACCAGAAAAAAAACGATACTTTCCTGTGGGGACAATAGGGAGCAGCAGATTCTGTTTTGAGAGAAGGAGAGGGTGTCTGAGTCATCAAGCAAAGTTCAGGAAGCACCAGGCTTAAGCTTGGGTTCAGATTTGGGTGTGTGCTGACCTCCTTGCAGCCATGGGATGAAGTGCAGGGATGTATTTGGCTGGTAGCATCTTTCATTCACAAATATTTCCATTTGTGTGACTTTAGCAGTGTTGGACCTATGCATGTAGCCACAGAATCTTCCATTTCCCTCACGTTTACTTGCTTGAGTCTTACCTGTGTGGATCCTAAAGCCATTTGAGTTTGGTTTCAATTTTATCCCGGTATTTCCCTTACCTGAATCTACCTCAGATTAGTCAGTTATTTAGATTTCCTGGCATGGAGCCTGAAGGTTAAACGGAAAAGGGGGGACCATGAGGAGAAAGTAATGAGCCAAACAATTCTGCTCAGTATGGTCAGTGCCCACATTCCTGGCTTTAGAGTGAGAAAGGCTTGGGTTTGAATCTTGCCGGCCACTGCCTTGCTGTGTAACCCCTAGCGGGTTATTTACACTCTCTAAGCCTCAGCTTCCTTGCTGGTAAAATTGGGGTGATGACGAGAGTCCCTCCACCCACCCTACCATGGTTATACGAGGTGGGGCATGCCGGGGCTAGAAGTCAGCAGGTACTTGATAAGTGATCTCTGTGCCTCCACCACAGGGACCTTCCCGAGGCCGGTGCTCTCCAGTGGAAGTGAGCAGGGGGACATGGGGAGAGCCCAGCAAAATGCAGTGGAAGCTCCGGAGCCATGGCCCAGCCCTCATCAGAGTGAAGCCAGGCAGAATTTAGGATTGATACTTGACTACTCTGAGCACAGATGTTAACTTTCCATAACTCTGCTAAGGACTCTAGCACTGAATGAAAGAATAGAATTTGTTTCAGGTTTCGCAAATACTTCACTATTCACACTGCGAGTCAAACTTCTTGCTGAGCATGGAACCTCAGGCACACACAGCCTGGCTTCCAGCTAAATCTGTGTGGCCCCGAGGAAGAAGTTTCGGTTATGGAAGTGTGCTTTGATGTCTGGGTGACTTCCACCCCTCCCCCCACACACACAAATGTTTAGTGAGTGGCTGGCTAATACAGACAGGAACTGAAGGAATGCGGTGTTAATTCTTGGGGGCAAGGAATTACAACTCATATCCAGTTTTCAGCCAACGCTGTTGGCTGATAATGAAAATAAAGTTTCTTGTCAAAGGGAAAAAGAACATTTAACGCCTCCCCCACTGAAGGATTTAAGTAACCCCCCACTCTCTCTGAAATCTCACCCGTCTACATTGGAACCCTCGATGGTTTATTTATGTGAAGTACAGTTGGTTCAAAAAGAAAAACCGTAAGGCGGGAATGTAGGAGAAAGTCCAAATGAGCAGCAAATGTAAACTGCTTATAATTTGCAGGGAATAACCCACGGATCCATTAATCACTCTTACCTCCTTGGAGGCTAGGATTTGGCGTAACTCCTTCCTGAGATCAATAAAACGATCGTGAAAGAGGGCCATACACCACGACTCCGAGAAGTAGCTAGTGGGGAGAAAAAGAGAGTCGGTTATCTGGCAAACCTCTCATTAGCACTAATAAAGTATTTACCTGCTTTTTTGCCTTTATAAATTACAGTTCTGGCCCCGTTGCAATCGTTTGCTCATAAAATGCCTTGTGGAGCAGCCTGGGCAATCAATTTTTTAAATGGATGTTCCTGATGTAAGGCCAGGTTCCGTAATTACATTTAAAGTGGTTTAATTCAGAGCTGGGGCAAGACCTGGTGAAGAATCCTGATTTTATCAGAATTTAAAAGCCTGAAGACTTGTAAAGAACGGTGTCTCCATTATCTGCCCTCGTTTGAGAAAAACAGATTGCAGGATTAACTGAACTGCTGCATAAACAAATTAAATTTGGGTAGACAATAACACAAATGTTGTTCATCATTGAGGTTTCTGGATTAATAATGACCAGAAAAACAGGCCCCCTCGGTGCTGCAACATGGTCTTTGTGCAATTACCCTGAGGTTTAATTGAATCTCTTTTAGGAGAGCAGCTCTTTTGGGGTTTAGATATGTTAACTTTTCGCTGAAAACTGTTTGAACCAGTGCTTTCTTACGCGGAGAACAATGTGGCCGTCCTTTATTCACAGGTGAGAGCTGAACAACTGATGCGTTCTTGGAATAACCGAGAACATTTACTGGTATTTTCAACGCCTATTATATTTTAATGCTAAGTGTTTTGGAACAGGAATCTTCTTCAGGGGCGGTTAGGTGGGTTTTACTCTCCCGTGGATGTGAGATAGTGTAGTTGCCATCACTGATGATGGAGGCCATGTGTGTGCCGAGAGGAAGTAAAAACAGTTGCCCACCTGCAAGGGAACAACTTCTGTTTCCCAAGGTCGTTCTTAGGGAAGGAGGTCAAGAGTGCCAAGGGCCACTCAGGCAGCAGCGAACATCATGACAAGACCCTGCCCACATCAGTGCTTTAGAACCAGCGAGGCGATTTCAGCTGATACCTGGTACCTATTCCCTAGACCAGAATAGGACCTAATACCATCTTTAATTCCCTACCTTGTTGCTGAGGGCATAAGCTCCTTCAGCTATTAATTCCACTAAGTTTTACTCAATACCTGCTGTGTTTTGGGAATTGGGGAAACAGATGGGACCCAAACAGACCAACATCCCTGCCACCATGGGGTTTACAGCCTGTTAGATAGTGATAACCGCTTGGGAGAAAAATATAAATCAAGGAAGGATGGAATGGAAGCTTTGGAAGAGGAAGAGGCTGAAGAAGGCTCACTCCTGAGCTGGCAATTTTAAGAATGAAGGTCTGAGGGGAAGGAGAAAGTGAGCCACTTGGATATCTTGGGGAAAAGCATTCTGGAGAGAGGGAACCACAAGTGCAAACACCCCGAGGCAGGAGTATGCCGGGACCATTCACGGCAGGGCAAGAGGACACCACCGGGACAGAGGCACACAAAGGGGGGAGCAGTAAGCAGTGAGCTCAGGGAAGTGACTGGCGGTAACGATGCTCCTAGAAGGCAGATACCCAACCACATCTACTGTGGGAATCCTCCAAGGGCATCTAGCTCAGCAGTGCACACAATGGGGTGTCCTATGTAAGGTCATCAAACGGATAATGAATGGATGAATGCACATTGCACTGAAGGCGTGCTGTACTTCTGGGTTCTGGTTGGGCTTTTATGAAATATAGAATAAAATTCTGCTAAATGAACAGCTGACAAAACCATGGAAAGTGCCCCATGGTGGGTAGATTAAGCGAGAGAGACTCTCTTTTCAAACCATGGGAAGGCCCTGGAAAACCAGGGTTTAGGATGGCCTCGCTAAGCTCTGCAGCAGGGAGGCTGTGGATGTTGGAAGGGGACCTCACAGAAATCTGTCATCAAGAGTACTACCCAGGGGGGCTGGCTCTAGCCCAGTGGATAGGGCACCAGTTCACCACATGGGAGGCCCTAGGTTCGGTTCCTGGGGGCCTCTCTGAGCGGGCAGACCACCTTGAGAGGGCGAGCCGCCATGGGCGGGGCAGAGCCGCCGTGGGCAGAGCAAAAAGTGCCACAGGCAGGGCAAAGCCACCACAGGCAGGGCAAGTTGCCCACGAACAGAGCAGAGCTGCCTGCGAACAGAGCAGAGCCACCCACGAGTGGGGCAAGCTGCCTGCATGGTGAGCTGACTTGGCGCATCGCCGCAGCAGGGGGAGACAAAGCAGGCACAGAAGAATGCAAAGAAAAAATGAACACAGCAAGAACAAGCAGAAAGGGAGGGATATGTAACAAAAAAAATAATAAAGACTTCCTTAAGAATGAGATTGGGAACTAAGAATTATACATGCAGCCAAGCTGCCATTCTTAAAAAAAAAAAAAAAGTGCTGCCCACCCCTGGAGTTGTTCAAGGTCATGGAGTCCTGAATGGTTGGAGTGGAGTTGATGGTGGGTCCTGGCTGGGGTTCCGAGCCCCCTCTTAGCCTTGTCCAACATCCAACCTGCCAAAGCAAAGGACTTAGAGCAGGGCCAGTCTCACCTCCATGGAGGCTCTGGCTGCCTCAGGAGCAACTGGCTCCATGGGATGATGTTTGGACATGTCTCCCTGGATAATAACTTCTTGGACCAAAGCATCGAAAGCAGCCCAAGTCCAGACACTCAAGCATAGCTTTGCTAGGCTCACCCTGCCTCTGAGGTCTATAAAACTTCTAGAAAAGCTTCAGGGAATTGTGGGACTTGCAAGTCTTGAAACTTTCCACCCCTTTGACAGAAGAATGATTTTTTTCGTGAGAAACCAATGGGTCCTTTTTGAGTTTATTATTTTTAAAGAAGGTTTAGATTACATAAATGTTACATCAGAAATATAGGGATTCCCATATACGTCACCCACTCCCTCTCCCACACTTTGCCCCATTAACATCTTTCATTAGTGTGGTACATTTGTTACAGTTGATAAATACATATTGAAGCATTGCTACTAACCATGGACTACAGATTACATTATAGTTTACACTTCGCACTGTACAATTTTATAGGTTTTGACAAATTGTATAATGGCCTGTATCTGTCATTGCAATGTATTGTCCCCAAAGTACCCCATGTTGTACCTATTCTTCCTTCTCTCTCCCCTCAGAACCTCTCGTGGCCATTGCTTTTATATCAATGTTACAAGTTCTTCCATTGCTAGAATAATTATAAGTCTATTTAAGTCCATAGTTGCATTCCCCCATTATGTTTGTTCTTTCCTTAATTTTGACGGTTTGGGGATGGTGATGCCCATTCTGTTTCTGATTGAGAGGGGGCTTAGATCCCATGGGGAAGATGTATGGAAATGTCTTGCTTGCAGTCTGTTTTTTGGGATAGGGATTGTCCAGCATCATCCTTTTGTTAGTTGCCCTGGGTGAGACTAGTGACTGGAGAATAGGTGTTGCAACTCTTGCTGAGATTTAGGGCTCAAATTTCATGTTGTGATCTTTTTTTTTTTTTTTCCTGAGCCATAAGAGGAGGTTTTCCTCTATTGCTTTCTTGGGAATTTTCACTTTGTTTTCAGTATGCATTATGTTCATGAGATTTGTTAGCAGAAATTAAAACGTAATTGCAATGCCACTATGTTCCATTGCTATTACTAAGTACATGGAAAAAGTGTAATTATAAAACAATTTTTTTCTTTTTAAAAAAAGACTGAAGATTTAAGTCTCTGGGACATATATTTAACAAGTATAGTGCTAATTATAGGTTCAGATAAAAGAGGCAGAAGAGTCATGTGTAGGGAAATTGTGAGTCTAACTCTTTTACATTGAGGAGCATATATCCCAAAGTAAGGCCCACTGACAGGGTGCCGAATTCCTGAGATTGTCTGCCCTGCCTATAGTGTCTAGATGTCTCTAGAGCCCTCAGGAGCCCACTGTTTGAGGCACTGTTTACTTAGGCAGTCAATGAGATTCTGCTGAGACATACTTAAGTGTAAACTCTGGAATGACCGCCTGGCTCATTTTGAAATCTCTTAGCCATAAAAACTAATTTGTTTTAATTTCCCCTTTTTGGTCAAGGTCTTTTTCCAAAAGATTGCTAGTTGACACTTGGTAATAATCTGTTGGTGCCAGGGAGGCTCCTTCCTGGGAGTCATGTCCCATGCTGGGAGGAAGGTAGTGCATTTATATGCTGAGTTTGGTTTAGAGAGAGGCCACATTTGAGCAACAAGGAGGCTTTCAGGAGGTAACTTTTAGGTGATAGGTCCTTTTCAATTTGTCACATTCTTTTTCCTCAATTGCTGAAATCCATCACACTTGTTTTTGGGGCACCAGCAGGGGTTATCAACCTCTTTGACTGGGGAGCCTGCAGCCACAGCCTTGTAGGTGGTGTAACCTCTTCTCTTTGGTTTCCTCACTGCCAGCATGGCCTTGTTCCAACAAACCAGGTGCTGTTCAGGTGGTCTTCCCTGCCCAGTGCCTTTATACCTGCCCTCTGAGTTACCTGTCAGTGATTCTTTATTGTCTGCTTCAAAGAGTGAGCCTTGGAGAAACCCCACTTCCTGGGATTATACCCCTGCCCACCTGGGCCCTGGCTCACCATCTAAATGCCCACATTCCCTCACCCTCCATCCAAGAAACTGAACACAGATTGCTGGAGAAGCAAGTGGCCCTTAATCCTCTGAAAATACATCTATTGAGTCGACACAGGTCCTGGGGAAGTCAGGGGGGAAGGTGGATGCTTTTGCAACTGCTATTTTTTTTTTTTTTTTGCTGGCTCTGCAGCTCTCCATGGCATCACACACCAGTGGCCAGCAGAGATGGTCCCTGGATTTTTGACAGACCATTTTCCCATCACTGTATATTAAACAGTTTGAATACCAGTGACCAGGGTGACCTGACATTTTATTTCTTTTATATGTATTCCTTGCCCAGAAGGTGACAAAATAATCTCTGAAGTAAAGGTGACAGATAATCTCTGAGGTAAACAGTTTGCTACCAATATTCCTGGAATTCATCTGTAGCAGCCATTTCTGTTTATAAAAGAGAAAGAGGTTTATGGAGCCCTGTTTAGATTTTTTTTTTCTCTCCAGAAAGAACTTTTGATTTCCATTAAAGCAAAGCATAAAGAAAAAATTATCCTTGAAACACAACCAGCACACTGAGTTCCGAGGACTCACCCTCCATTTTATAGTTGCTCCAGTGGTGGTCCCTGGTGGCCACTTGCGAAGGGGGCTTGAAATTATAATTCTCCCTACATCTGGGAGAGAGTTGGTCCATCCCCAGGAGTGGTGTGTAGACTCCTATCCTGTCTTGAGAACAGCTTCTGCCACATCTGTTTGCAACATCCAGTCATTCACAACCTGCCGCCCGGATCAAGCAAAATATGTACCAGAAGACATGCGTAGCCAGGGATTTCAGACTCAGTCAATTCCTGAGGACCATCAGGAATCCCACTGGAGGGTCTCCTGTTCCAATAAGCAACTCTGAGCAGCAGGCATTTAGAACTGAACAGGATCAGGGAAGGAGATGGAAAGCAGGTGGGCTGCAGTCTCTGAGCTGCCCTGGGGGTCTTCCCTGTTGGAAGGGCTTCAGGTCAGGCTCTTGGGAGGTGGGGGTGGTGGTGGCTCATTAGCATTACCTGCAGTTATGTGCAGGTGCCGGGGTTCTGTAGGGTTGGGATTAGATAACAGGTGTTTTAGACAAGCACAAAACCGCTGCCTCTGGTTAAAACAAAATAAAACAAAA
>PVKH010014526.1:0-15196 GCA_004027955.1 Chaetophractus vellerosus
TGATAGGCCTCAAGCAGCTGGACTAAATAGACTTACGCACTCTCCAGAGGGCTTTGTACTATTTCTTGAATTTTATTCAGATAGTTATGTTTTGGCACTCCTTTATAATGCAAGCTTGATAATGATCTAATTCAGGCTTATCTGTTTGTTTATTTGGATTCCAATTTGGTTCAATTCTAGAAAGAGCCTGATCCTCTGGGAAATGTAAAGGATTATCTGGATTATTGTTGTCCAGTGAATTTGCATGGTCATGGGCTTTCTCCCATGCCATCTGTCTCTCTTTAGAGGCCAACATTACATTTAGTAGAGTCTGTATGCCTGCCCAATCCAGATTAAGTTTTGCAAAAATGGAGTAATATTCTTTTTTAATATATATTTTTTTGTTTTTAAAAGATACTTAGATTATATAAAATGTTGCATAAAACTTATAAGTGATTTCTATATGCCCCACAACCCACACTTCCTACTTTTCTCCACATTAACAACTTCTTTCATTAATCTGGTACATTCATTGCAATTGATGACCACATTTTGGAGCATTGCCAATAAGGATGAATTGTAGTTTACATTGTAGTTTACACTCTCTCCCACTCAATTCTGTAGGTTATGACAGGATATATAATGGTCTGTAATTGCCATTGCAATGTCATCCAAGTCAATTCCCAGTTCTGAAAATGTCCCCATATTACACCTCTTTTTCCCACTCCCTGACTTCAGCACTTCCAGTGGTCATTGTCTCCATATCCATAATATAATTTCTTCCATTGTTAGAATCACAAGTCTATAGTATAAATCTAGTAAGTCCAATTTAGTCCATATTTTATTCCCCAATCCTGAGGATTCTGGGATGGTGATGCCAAGACCACCTCTAATTGAGGTGGGGTTTCAATCTCATATGGCTGATGAATGGGACTCTTGCATGAAGTTGTAGACCCTCTTGGTTCCTTGGTGTGATGGTTGTCCATCCTCACCTTTTGTTAGTTGTCCTGGGTGAGTCCAATGAACTGGAGTGTGAGTGTTGCAACTCCACTGGGGCTCAGAGCCCAGCTGGCATATAGACAGCCCAGAGATTCAAGTCTCTTTGTTGTACACTGACCAACTCCAGCACCAGATATAGGTTCAAATAAAAGGGAAAGAAGAGGCATGTGTAGAGAAGTCACATCTGAGTCTAACACTTTCACACTTGGAGTTTCACACAAACTCCAAAGTAGGGTCTATTGGCAAGGCATCAAACTCTAGAGCTATCTGCCATGATCATTGTTCTCTAAATACCTCTCTTCTATCTTTTCTATTCTCCCTCCTTCTCCCCTCATGGCCCTCAACAATGACCAGTCTTCACTACTTTAAGGGCAAGATTCATAGATACTTGCAAAAATGCTGAGGGCTTGACACATTAGTTGGTCCTCCCCTATTAGGAACCACCCATGCTCTCAATAGACATCCTTCCTTCTCTTTGAGAACATATCGGGCCTCCCCAGCATGGGAGTCCAACTCCTTCCCACTCATTATGTGGTTCTCCACCCACTGATACATCACACTATGACAAAATGATCATATTCTCTTGAGGATTGCCCCAGGTGTTTCTTGTCCCAAATGCCCCATCCATCCCTCTAAACCAGTAACCCTTCCTTTTCACATTGCCCAAAGAATTTTCTCAACATTGTAGTTTCAGCAACCTAACCACCAATCCCTAGTGTTGACAGGGATGTAGGGAAACTATTGGGTTGGGTGGTGTAAGCTTGACAGGGGGATAGGGTGGGGAGGATGTGTTTGAATGTCCATGGGGGGGAGCAGGTGAGCACTGGAGTTAATGTTCTTTTACCTTCTTTGAGGATGTTTCTGATATCCGGGGAATTTGGCTCTTCCAATTGTACAGATCTGAAGTTGAGAATGGGATGTAGACATAAAGATAGCCTCTCAGTCTCCTTTGATCATCCATTCCAGCTGTCTCCATGGAAATTATCCAGCTGAGGAGGTTGGTCACTGGCCAAATTGAGCACCACTCCAGGGGTGCCCTGGGGAGGCCATTTCTGAAGTGTCTAGAGGTAACTTGGGCTCATCCTCCCCACTATGTATATTAATAAAAGAGACAATCTTCCAAGAGGCAAAAACAATCATAAATATTTATGTATGTAACAAGGGACCACAGAATATGAGGCAAACAGTTGCAAAAAAGAAGGGGGAATAGACATCTGTACAATAATAGTTGGAGACTTCAATATAACACTCTCATCAACAGAAAGAAAATCTAGACAGATGATCAATAAGGAAACAGAGAACTTGTATAGCATGATAAATTATTTAGACCTAATAGTAATATACAGAACATTGCACCCCAATAGAGCAGGACACTTGTTCTTCTCAAATGCTCATGTATGATTCTGAAGGAAATACTGCATGTTGGCTCACAAAATAAGTCTCAGTAAATTTAAGTTTGAAATTATAAAAAGAACTTTCTCTGACAATAACAGAATGAAGTTGGAAATCAATAACAATTAGAGAACTAGAAAACTCATTAATATAAGGAAGTTAAACAACACATTCTTAAACAATGAGTGTGTCAAACAAGAAATTGCACATACATACATACCCAGCCCTGAGAGCAGAGAGACTAGGTGAAGACCCAGCTCCCTGCTCCCAAAGGAAGTGTGACTGCAGATTCCTTGTGAAGAAGAAGGGTCTGGGAGAGTGGAGAGTGATTTTTTTGCAGTCGGAAGGGACCCCCCCAAACTCAACAGGTAGAGGGGAGGGAGATCATCCCAGGGTGGTAGTCATACCCAGCCACCTTGGTAAAAGAGAGGAATTAATTACATCAGAGAGGAGGCAGAGACAGGTGGTGATCAGCACCACTCCAGCTGACTGCAGGGGATCTAACCTGACCAAGAGAAAAGGGGTGGATAGCATTCTGAAAGGCTAACTAACCTAGGGGCCGAAAATAGCTCAGTGGGAGAATTCCCGCCTTTTATATATAAGGTCCCTGGTTCAATTCCTGGCTATTCCTTGGGAAGAGATTCACCAGGTTATCAGGCATCCACTTTAAACTTTATGACAAGGAATATATAGATATTTCCTTGGTATTAGCTTTAATTGGATCTCTTAATTTTTTTTAAAGTTCATTTTCTTTTATTTCCCTTACTTTACTCCCTTACTTTACTCACTAAAACCCAGTGCAAAACCAGCAGAAAGGGAATCAGCTGTGGTTCAATTGGTAGGGCTCTGGTTTACCACATGGGAGGCCCTGGGTTCAGTTCCTGGGACCTCCTGGAGAAAGCAAGCCACCACGAGCAGGCAAGCCACCGTGCGGTGAGCTGACTCAGTGGGATGTCGCAGCAGGAGAAGACAAGCAGACACAGAAAAATGCAAAGCAAATGAACACAGCAAGCACAAGCAGCAAGGGGGGGATATATAAATAAATTAAAAATCTTAAAAAAAAAAAAAAAGCAGAAGGCAGGCTGCAGGGTGAGTGATTGAGGAACACCAGCAGCCTGAGAAGATCCTTAGGGGTCTAAGAAAGAAGGCTGTTTTTTCTATGTTTATTATTATTTTCTTCTTCTTTTTTTAAAAAATGAGTTACTGCTGTCTTGCTTCCTGCTTGTTTGTATACCCTCACTTTCACTCTCCTTGTTTCTTTTTCTTTGTCTTCCTTTTTTTTCTTTTAGTTACTGATCTATTCTACTTATGCTATGTCTTATCACTCCATCTTTATACCTTTTGTTTTCTGTTGTTGTTCTTTTATTTGGTCTCCAATTTTTTGTGGTTGTATTTCTCCTTCTCTCCCTTTTTCTCTGTATAATTTCTCTTTATTACTGTTTTCTTTCTCTCTTCTCTGTTTTCTTTTCTCATCTTCTCACAATTCCAGCATTTTAATTCATTCTACACATTTGTTTCTCTATTCTGTTTCTTATTTCATTGCTTCAGTTCCACTTTCCTAATTGTATTCCTCTGTGCTTCTTCTAAATTTCCATTTTTCTAGGTCTTTTGTGTTTACACTCGTGCCATCTACTAATACCATTACTATTATTCTTTTTGTCTTCCTATCTCTTTCCTTTTATCTGTCTTAATGTGTTTTTTTTTTAATCAAAGGAATATAGGGAGATCTCTCACACACAAAAATAGCTGAGTAGTGTCAAGATCCTGCCTAAGTGAGCTGTTTTGAGAACTGACAGGGTAGGAGGCTTCAGGGCATCAATCTGGAGGGAGTTGGATGAAGAGATAAAGTCCTCAAGGTGCTGCCGGCTTGATTCTTGGTAACTGTTTCTTCCTTGATTTGCCATTTCCTATGTATTTTGATTTTGTATACCAAGGTTTTCTCTTTTTCTTCCCTCATCATTCTGCCTTCTGCTTTTTGTTGTTGTTTTCACATTCCACCTCCCTTTGCTTAGACCTAAGCTTTCTGTTTCTTTTATTTCTACCTCATCTATCCTGTTTTTCCTTCTTTTATTAACATTTTTCTTTTTGTCTTTTCTCTTTTCATCTCTTCTTATCATACTGGCCTTTTTTAATTAAGCTTATGTAATTTTCTCTATTTGGTTTCCCATTTCATTGTTGGTATTCCACTTTTCCATCCCTATTAATCTACACTGCATACACGAGTTAAATATTCTTTCTCCAAGTTCTTCAATGGTTCCTCTTCTAATAATAATTGTTATTATTACTATTATCCTTTTACTTTTCTTACCTCTTTCACTTTCTCTGGCCCTAATTTATTCCTCCAAGGGAACATACATAAACAACAGCAAGGAATTAGAATAAGAACAAAGTGTCAAATAAAAAACCACACACACACACAAACAGTAATTAAATAAAACCGTAGAGTAAAGAGACAAGCTAATCAACTGAATAAACCCACCAAGATAAAAAGATGACCAGAGGGCAAGAAAAAATTACAAACCACACTAAGAAACAGGAAGACATGGCTCAGCCCAAAGAACAAACTAAAAACCATGAACAGGTGCAGAACATTGAACAAGTAATCAAAGCTGTCCAAGCAAATATCATGGGCCAATTTAATGAAGTGAAGGAAGAGATTAATGTTATTAAGAAGACACTGACAGAATATACTGAAGAAATTGTAAACATACATAAAAAGATAACAGATATGATGGTGATGAATGGCACAATACACAAAATTAAATACACACTGGAAGCACATAAGAGTAGATTTGAACAGGCAGAGGAAAGAATTGGTGATATGGAAGACAGTACATCTCAAATGAAGCAGATAGTAGAACAGATAGATAAAAAGATAGAAAAAATCCAGGAAGGACTTAGGGATTTGAATGACAACACAAACTGTGCAAACATATGCATTATAGGCATCTCAGAGGGAGAAGAGAAGGGAAAGAGGACAGAAGGAGTGTTGGAGGAAATAATGGCTGAAAACTTCCCAACCCTATTGAGGGAGATGAATGCACAAGTCCAGGAAGCACAGTGCACTACAAACAGTATAAATACCAACAGGACTACTCCAAGACATATACTTGTCAAACTCTCCAATATACAAGACACACAGAAAATATTGAAAGCAGCAAGAGAAAAGAGAGCCATGACATACATGGGAAGCTGAATAAGATTAATGCTAATTTCTTATCTGAAACCATGGAGGCAAGAAGGCAGTGGTACAACAATAGTTAAGGTAATTAAAGAAAGAAACTTCCAGCCATGAATTCTCTATCCAGCAAATATCACATTCAAAAATGACGGAGAGTTCAAATTATTCACAGATAAAAAGAAATTAAGAGAATATGCCAACAAGAAACCAGCCCATCAAGTAATATTAAAGGGAGCTCTGTAAGTTGAAGGGAAAAAATGGGAGAGAGGAAACTGAAAGAGAGTGTAAGAAAAACAAAAAGACAAAAAGAGAAATAAAAACAACATATGACATACATAAACCCAAAGAAAATATGGCTAATGTAAGTAATTACTTGAGAGTAATAACATTTGAATGTTAATGGATTAAACTCACTGGTCAAGAAACACAGATTAGCAGAATGGATTAGGAAATATGACCCATCTATATGTTGTCTACAAGAAACCCCCTTCAGATCCAGGGATTCAGGAGGCTTAAATTGAATGGATGGAAGCAATCTAAAGCAAACAATAACCAAAAAAAAAGGGCAGGAGTACCTACATTAATATCAGGCAAAATAGGCTTTCAATGCAAAACTATTGTAAGAGACAAAGACAGACAGTATATATTAGTGAAAGGGGTAATTTTCAAGAAGAAGAACAATCACAAACATTTATGTACCTAACAAGGGCACCTCAAAATACATGAGGCAAATGTTGGAAAAACTAAGTCGAGAAATAGATACCTCTACAATTATAGTGGGGGACCTTAATACACCGTTATCACCATTAGACAGAACATCTTGACAAAGGATCAATAAAGAAACAAAGACTTTGGTTAACACATTAGAGGATCTGGACCTAACAGACATATACAGAACACTACACCCCAATACAGTGGGATATACATTCTTCTTGAGTGAGCATGGATCATACTCCAAGATAGACCACAAGTTAGGCCACAGAAAAAAATCTCAATGAATTCAGAAAGATTGAGATTCTACCAAGTAATTTCTCTGAGCACTTTGGAGTGAAAGTAGAAATCAGTAAGGGCCAGAGAACCAGATTAGGCACAAGTATAAGGCAGTTAAACAACACATTCTTAGACAAAGAGTGGGTCAAGGAGGAAATCTCAAAAGAAATCAAGAACTATCTTGAAATGAAGGAAAATGACAACACAACATATCAAAACCTATGGGATGCAGCAAAAGCTGTACTGAGAGGGAAATTCATAGCTATAAATGCATATATCAGAAAATAAGAAAGAGATAAAGTTGAAGACCTAACTGCCCATCTGGAGGAATTGGAAAAACAACAACAAACTAAAACCAAAGGAAGGAAATAACAAAGATTAGAGCAGAACTAAAGGAAATAAAAAAAATAGGAAAGCACTAGAAAAAAAAATCAAAACCGGAGCTTGGAGCTAGAGGAGCAGTGGGCGAGCAAGAGGGCTAGGCTGGGGGGGGAAAGGAGGCCATGCCCCATGTGCACCACTCTGCCCACCTCCCGCCCTTTGCCCCACCCTGCCACTGAGTCTGGCCCAGACAGCCCAGCTCTGCATCCACCCGGCAGTAGCAGCAGCCCTGGGGCGGCGGTGTGATGGTCCCTGCCATGTCTGTGGCCATGAGGCAGAGGTTTGACAAGTTCCTTCATGAGAAGAACTACATGACTGACCTCTTGGCCAAACTGGAGGCCAAGACCGGCATGAATCGGAGCTTCATCGTGCTCGGTATCATCGGGCTGGTGGCCTTGTACTTGGTGTTCGGTTATGGAGCTTCCCTCCTCTGCAATCTGATAGGATTTGGCTACCCAGCCTACATCTCAATTAAAGCCATTGAGAGTCCCAACAAAGAAGATGACACCCAGTGGCTGACCTACTGGGTAGTATATGGTGTGTTCAGCAATGCCAAATTCTTCTCTGACCTCTTCCTCTCATGGTTCCCTTTCTACTACATGCTGAAGTGTGGCTTCCTGTTGTGGTGCGTGTCCCCAAGCCCTTCTAAGGGGGCTGAACTGCTCTACAAGTGCATCATCTGTCCTTTCTTCCTGAAGCAGAGTCCCAGGTAGACAGTGTGGTGAAGGACCTGAAAGACAAAGCCAAAGAGACTGCAGATGCCATTACTAAAGAAACCAAGAGAGCTACCGTGAATTTACTGGGTGAAGAAAAGAAGAGCACCTAAACCACTGGCTGAATGAAACCTTTCTGCCCTCTCTGTACTTTCCTGTTAGAGCTTGATATTATAGGGACTGTGGTATAATCATTTTAATAATGTTGCCTTGGGAACATTTTGATATATTAAAAAAAGGAATGTATTCTAAATTTTGTTTTGTTTTGCATACTTTTACTCTATATACATAGGAAGCATTTTAATTTAAATTTAATGTAGTGAGAAGTGTCCAAATTTTTGGAAAATTTATTTTATCTTTAGATAGGAAAGACAGGTTGCTGTCCTGCAGGAAATATAAACTTAAAATTATATACCACAGGCTGTGTATTTCACTGGACTCTCTCTGCATGCATTTTCTCTGTACTTAAATTTAGGTTACTCTTTTTGGTTCTTCTTCATGTAAAGTACAATTTTGTATAATTCTTACATGTTTTTAATGTATTTGTGCCTGATATAATAAATAGGGAAATGTTTCTGACTGTATAACATGCATAATGCTCTTGGGGAAAGGGACAGGGGAAGGTTGTACATGTCATTTATAACTTCTCTACAATAAGGCCACTTGCTAAAAGCTGAAGATTCCATTGTGCCGGTATGATCTGCTAAATAATACTTCATAAAATTAATATAGATATTCAAATGAAGATAGTTAAGTGAGAAATGAAGTTGAATAGAGGTTGGCCTGGTTATTTTCCTAACATTGTAGCAGCTGAGTACCAGCACCGCTTTGTAAAGCAGTTTATGGATAATGGGGAAGTTTACACATTCATCAGTAAGCTACAGCTCCCAATTCCCTATAAAACTAGTACAACTACTTGTGGCCTTTTAAAAATCTGTTTATGAGCTTTAGCTTTGTCTGTTTTTAAGATGCTAAAATGGAAACCATCTCTGATACTACCTTTAAAACCGAGCAACATGTTGATTTAGTCTGGTTTCTTTCCCAATCTTATTCTTTTTAAAACCAGTTTAAGAAACCTCCAAAGATTTGCCCAGCTGACTACAAATATGTTCTTGTTTATATCTTTAGCAACAACATACTAATGACCACACCTAGCTCTAAGAGCAATTCTGGGAGAATGAAAGAAAGCATGATAAAACCTATAGTAGTGGTCATGTCAAACTTCCTTCACCTTTTTTTCTGGCCTTTAAGGTCAAACACAAGAAGCCTTCCTGCTTAACAAGTCAGAATCATTTGCAGTGCATTTTAAATCTTTATTCTTGGTTTAGATAAACTGCTTATAACTACATAGTTTAAGTACAGAAAAAAAAAGGTTAAAATTAATGCCTCCAGCTTGACAGCTCAAATAACCTACAAATGTCTTAACTTGTCTGACCAGAAAAACTGAGCTTTACAACAAACCATTAAGATCCTTTGGAATTACACTAACCTAGACTAAAACAAGAGCATTACAAAACTTACGAGATTAAATATTTAGCCAGTAAAATATTTTTATAAGGTAAATAGATGATTAGTTTTATAAATAACAATCAGGTAAGATTATAATGGTGTTTTATGATGTAAAAACTACTAAAAAAAAAGATGTAAAAAAGAGGAGACAATATTCTAATATGACCATGGCATTTATTTTTTTCTGGGGAAAACTGTTTATTACAGGACATCTTATTGAAATTACCTTAAAAATACACAAAACAACTTTTAGAAGGCTAACAATTATTTATTTGATATTGGGAGAAAATCAAGCCTTAGGTTTTAAAACAAAATGTACCTGTAGGAGTATTTAAATTTCTTTTCCCCTAAATAAGGTGGCTGAAGAATGAAAATTAGCAACTTCTAGCACACAATATATAATCAGATTTTTAGTAAACAGAATATATAACTTTTTGTATACAGAATATATAATCAGACAAAATGGGGAGGCAAAAGTTTCTACTTACAAGCTAGTATTGTTTAAAAGCTACTATGGTAAGAAATATATTCCAAATGCAAATTTTTCATCCCTTTGTTAGTTTAACTCTCTTACAGTGTGCTTCTGCAAGAAATTTAAGAAACTTAAGTCACTGTTTTTGGAATTCAAAGTGTACATAATAGAGGCAGCAGGTATGAGTTGAGCAATTCTTTCTGTTTACATTCCCCAAATAAAGTAAATCCAGGGCTAGAATAACTCAGAAATTAATTTGGAGCCTATGTTTAGTTGTAAAAGACAAGTGTTCATTTGTATATGAAATGTATTTCTAAGTATTTTGTGAAGGTACAGAACTTCTACTTAACATTTTAAATCCTTCAAAAAAGAAGAAAAGAATTCCTACAGCAATTCTTCCCTCACTTGAAAGCTGCAATTGTCATTCACATTAACAAAGTTACTGCTACTTTGGGGGAGGGTTTGCAATGGCAGCCTGAAGAAAATAAGCATAGCCTTTAGATAAAGTTATCATGTATTATGAAGATGGCATGTATTGAATGGAAATGGATGTAAATTAAGTTCAATTGTTTCATTTAAAAAACAAAACAAAATAAAACAAAACCAAAAACTGCTTCTTTGAGATCAATAAAATTGAAAACCCCTCAGCAAGACAAACAAAGAAAAAAGGAGAGCAGATGCAAATACACAAAATAAGAAATGAGGATGGTGATATCACCACTGACTGCACAGAAATAAAGATTATCATAAGAGGACACTTTGAAAAAATATATGCCAACAAGAATGATAAATTAGAGGAAATGGACAAATACCTATTAACTCACAAGCAGCCTACACTGATGAAAGATGAAATTGATGAACTCAATAATCCAATTATGAGTTAAGAGATAACTCAGTCATCAAAAACGTCCCAACTAAGAAGAGCCCAGGGCCAGAATGCTTCATAGGTGAATTCTACCAAACATTCCAGAAAGAATAAAAACCAATCCTGCTTAAGTTCCTCCAAAAAATAGAAGTAGAAGGAACATTGCCTAACTCATTCTATGATGCCAATGTTACCCTAATACCAAAGCCAAAGAAAGATGCCACAAGAAAGGAAAATTACAGACCAATCTCTCTAATGAAACTTGATGCAAAAATCCTCAACAAAATACTTGCTAATCATATTCAACAACATATTAAATGAATTATACACCATGAGCTAGTGGGTTTCATCCCGGGTACGCAAGGATGGTTCAACATATGAAAATTAATCAATGTGATATACCACATAAACAGATTGTAAGAAAAAAATCACATGATCATCTCTATAGATGCAGAAAAAAACATTTGACAAAATACAGCATGCTTTCTTGATAAAAATACTGCAAAAGATAGGAATAGAAGGAAACTTTCCGAAAATAATAAAGGGTATATATGAAAAACCCACAGCTAACTTCATCTTCAATGTTGAAATCCTAAAAGCTTTCCCTCTAAAATCAGGAACAAGGCAAGGATCACCACTAACACTTCTCCTATTTAACATTGTGTTAGAAGTACTTGCTTGAACACTGAGGTAAGAAAACATAAAAGCCATCCAAATTGGAAAGGAAGAAGTAAAAATTTCACTATTTGCAGATGACATGATCCATGTTGGATATATGTGTGAGTCTCTTGTATTCTGTGTGTGGCTTTGCTGTGACCTAAAATTTCTTTGAAAGGAAAATGAAATATAGTGAGACAATGGGGAATGAGTAAGGGAAGGTGCCACAGTACAGACAGGACACAAGATAATATGGTGATGAAAGGCAAAATGTCAAAAATAATTTTTTTATTTTTCATTTTTTTAAATATCCCAATCCTTTAATTTTATTCTACTTTTATTTTTTTTTAATTTTATACATTTTATTTCTTATATTTAAGCTTATCATTATTGTTTCATTTTCTTTTTAGTTGTATTTGGTATTGTAATTGCTTCATTTTTGAGGAAGCTTTGGATCACAGAAAGGTTATAAATAGGGTGGGGGAGGATTGGTGGTGTGTGGTGTCAGTGATGGGGGTTGCATGGGAGGGAATTCACCTAAGTATACATGTAAGCTATGTAAAAAAATGTTCAAATGCTCATGGCATTGTCACAGTGGGTGGAGATTCACACAATAACTGAGAGAATACTGAATTCCCATCCTGGAGAACTCTGCCACATTCTCTAAGGGAGCAGCAATGGTTCCTCAAGTGCAGGGGCATTCACTGGTGAAGGAGGATGATTCACTGATGGACCCTTGCTATTGATGACTAAGCTTATGAGCCTTTGCTTTTGATATTGAAACAGCCTATTGGTATGAGGTGCCTAAGGGTTGCCTCCTGAAAGCATCCTTGTTACTCAAATGTAGCTTCTCTCTAAGCCAAACTCAGCATGCGAATGCATGATGTTCCCCCCAACATGGGGCATGGCTCCATGGGATGAGCCACCTTGGCACTGAGGGATTGCTACCAAACACCAACTAGCAATGCAACTGAAAAAAGACCTCAAATAAATGGGGGAAAATGTAAAGAAAAATGAGTTTATATGGTTAAGAGACTTCAAAGTGAGTTGGGATGTCATCCCAGAGGTAATGCTTATGCACATCTCAGCAGGCTTTCATAGACTTCCAAAGTGGACACTAAACCAATAGTGGAGTTCCTGAGGGCTCTGAAGACACCCAGGTCCTATGGTCATGGCAGACACCTACAGAATTTAGTGCCTTGCCAGTGGGCCTACTTTGGAGTTTGTACTCCTGAGAGTGACAAAGTTGGACTCAATTATGTCTTCCCTGCACATGTCTCATCTGTCCCTTCTATTTAAACATATACTTGATGCTGGAGTTTGTAGGTATACATCCAGAGACTCTAGTTTTGGGCTGTCCATGTGCCAGCTGGGCCCAGAACCTCAGCAGACTTGCAAAACCTACTTCACAGCTCATTGCACTCACTCAGGAAAACTGGTGGGGAGATGGTGATGGACAACAGCCATCCCAGGGAACAGAGAGCATCTGCAGCTGCAGGCAGGATAGCCCCATCCATCTTTCCCATGGGATATAAACTCCCTCTCAATTGGAGATCGAGTGGACATCACCATCCCAGAATCCTTGGGATTAGATGTGGTGCTATGGACTAAAGTAGACTTACTGGTATTCTACTATAGACATATTGTGATTCTAGCAATGGAATAAATTGCAATATTAATGTGGAGCCAGTGGCCACTGGAGGCTCTGGTGGCAGGGAGAGGGAAAAACAGTTGTAACATGGGAGATTTTTTGGGACTTGGGATTCATCCTGAATGATGTGGCAATAATAGATATAGGCCATTTTATATCATCACATAACATGCAGTGTGAGAGAGAGTTTAGTCTACAATGTGAATTATGGTCCATGCTTAATGGCAAAGCAGCCAATATGCATTTATCAATTGCAATGAATGTGCCACACTAATGAAGGATGTTTATGTGGGAGGGTGTGGGAGGTGTGGGAAGTGGGGCATATGGGAATCCTTTTAACTTTTGCATAAGATTTATGTAATCTAAGTATCTTTTAAAAGATAATTTTAAAAAAGTGAAAAGGCAACTTACACAACAGCAGAAGATATTTGGAAATCACAAAAATGATAAGGATTTAATATCCAGAATAATAAAAGAAATCCTACAACTCAACAATAAAAAGATAAACAACCCAAATAAAAAGGGCAAAAGACTTGAAAAGACATTTCTCCAAAGAGGATATACAAATGGCTTAAAATCAAATGACAAGATGCCCAAGATCACTAGCTATCAGAGATGCACATCAAAACCACAATGAAAAATAATTTCACACCTATTAAAATGCCACTATTAAAAATAACAGAAAATTAAAGGTGTTGGAGATGAAGTGGAGAAATAGGAACACTCAGCCTTTGCTGGTGAGAATGTAAAATGGTGCAGCTGCTGTGGAAGACAGTTTGACAGTTCCTCAAAAAGCTAACTATAGAATTTCTATATGATCTGACAATCCTGCTTATAGGAATATATTTCCAAGAATGGAAAGCTCGGATGCAAGCAGAAATTTGCACACCGATGTTCATAGAGGCAACAGGCCAAATAGCCAAATGACAGTAGCAACCCAGTTTCCAACAACCAATGAATATATAAGCAAAATATGGTATATACATATAATGGAATATTATTCAACCATAAAAAGGAGTGAAAACCTGATGCACATGACAAAATGCATGAATCATGGAGACATTATTTTGAGTGAAATAAATCAGACAAGAAAGGACAATTATTGTATGACCTCATGTTATCAACTAATCATAATAAGCAAATGCATAGAATTAGAATTTAGAATTTAGGATACCAGGGGATAGAATGGGGTTATAGAATAGGGACTTGAGGTTTATCTTGTACAGAATTCCTATTTTGGCTTACAGTAGAGGTTTGGAAATGTATGGTAGTGATGGTAGCACATTATTGGGAATGTAATCAACAGCACTGAACTATACAGTTGAATGTATTTAAAAGAATAAACTTTAGGATGTATACATTTTACTAGAGTAAAAACTAAAAGATAAACATAGTACTGTACAACACAGTGAACCCTATTGTAGATTATAGACTACAGTTAATAGTAATAGTCCTTTTATGAATTATAACACCTGTGCCATACTAAAACCAGGTGGTAATAATAGGGTGGTGTATGGGAGAAAACACCTAGTGTAAATTTTGGGAAAGAGATAGAACTATTTTAATAATCTTTCATCTTTTGTAACAAAGGTAACTATTGTTAATACATAGTACAATTATTTTTTTAAGTGCTATCATCAATTGTAACAAATGTTCCACACAAATGCAAGATGGTGGTGGTGGGGAGGTGTATGGGAATCCTGTGTTTAATCATAACTGTTTTGTAAACTCACAACTTCTCATATATATTATATATATATACACACATATATATTATTGTATTTTGACGTGTAAACCCACTTGTTTCCTACAAGTTAAGAATTGTAAATTCACAAAATGTAATGATAAATCTGTGAGTTTGTATATACAATATCTAAAGACATAATAAGTAATATGTATAATGAAAAAGTAGGTGACAGAGAGGTACAGGAAAAGTGTGTATATGGATTATAATTAACATTATAATTATGATAATATTGTTTTTCAATTGTACAAAGGCATGAAACTAATGCAAACATTTAATAATGGGAAAATTGCCTTTGTGTGTGTGTGGGGGGGGATTATATCAGAATACTGTTCTCTGGTTTCTCTGTAAATTACACTGTTCTAATTTTTAAAATGTAACAGAGAACAGAATAGAACACTATATAATGATAAAGTGGTCATTTCAAGAAGAGTTAATTATGAATACGTATGCACCTAACCACCCCAGGCCACAAAGCATAAATTTCTTCCCATACCAAAGTCCACGTGTTGGAGTAAGATGGCTGCCGACATCTGCAAGGGCTCAGGCTTCCGGGTTCCTCTGTTCCCGGGGCTGCGTTTCTCTCCGGGCTTAGCTTCTGCTTCCACCACAAGTTCAGCTGTAGACCATGAGACTCTCTGCATTGCATCTCTCCACAAGGCC
>PVKH010014527.1:0-16458 GCA_004027955.1 Chaetophractus vellerosus
TTTCTACAGTTACCAGATTTCCTTTTAATATGCTTTGTTTGCTTTCTCAGTTCCTTGGACACAACATGAATTTGAGTTGGCCCAGTGGGCCTTCCGGAAATGGAAGTCTCACCAGTTTACTTCATTAAGGGACTTACTCTGGGGCAATGCTGTGTACCTGAAGGAGGCCAATGCAATCAGCGTGGAGCTGAAGAAGAAGGTATGGAGAGTGGTAAGAACCTGGATGATCTGGAGGAAGGCTGAGCCTGCCATGGGTTCATCTTGGCTCTTACCTTGAACTAGCCTTTCCCTAGCTGCTTTATGCTATGGAACAGGTTTATATATGCCTTTATTTAATATATGTGCCTGGAACATGGTAGGGACTAATTAAATTTTTATTGAATGAAATTTTAAAAGCAACGTGTTTTCTAGTTTATTTCATGAGTGAGGAGACTGTACTTTTGACAAGAGCTAAAGAAACATAACAGAAAAATGCTTGTCTTGGGTTTCTAAAAAAGAAAAATCTCCATTTTCTAAAAGTTTTCCACTATTAAGTGTGCATCTCTAAGCCCTAAGTGGCACTTTCCCATGAATTTGTACCTGTTCTAGGGTCTGGGAGGCAGTATCATGCTGTGGTCAAGCATGTACACTCTGTATTCAGAAAACTGCCTGGGCTCCAATCTCAGTTTACTACTTGTGTTGACCCCATAACTCCGTGCCTCCGTTCCCTTGTCTAGAAAAGGAGGTGGTAGCAGCACTTGCCTCCCAAGGGTTTTACAAGCAATAAGAGAGTGAATCCATATAAATCACTTAAAATAGTGCCCAGACAGATGAAAGGCAATACATGTTATCCTTTTTTGTAATTATTATAAAAAGTTCACACCAAATCTTAGATTCATTCTTCTGTATGTCCCACTGTTAATCTGTATCTTGACTACTAAGATTACAGAGGGAAGCAATATTGTGTAGTAGGGAAGTGCATACAGATTACCTAACTTAAGGGAAAAATTTATTATTTTCTTTAGAGCTCTGTATTCTCATTCTGTAAGATGGGGATAAGATGTTTCTTCATTGATATCTTCTCCACCTACTCTAAATAGATTCCTCCCACCATTGTTCTATCAAGAACCATATTCATGTTATCAGTAACCCTTCTCATTTTTTAATTATTTCTTAACCATTCCCCTCAAGTAGACTAAATGAAGGCAAGGACTGTTTTGTTTTGTTTTTCTTACTGCTATTTCCAGTGTTTAATCAATATTTGTTGGTGAAATATAGGGTGGTAGGGAGAAATTAAAGACAAGATATGTGCAGAGCACTTGACATATGTAAACATTTTTAAGGGTCGTTGTAATCTTCTGACTTTAAAATGGAAAAGAGACTAGAGATACATTCTTGGTTCTACCTCTGGTCTCCTGTATAAGTTCTACAAAAGTTTTTTGTTTTTGTTTTGTTTTGTTTTGTTTTTTGAGGTACCGGGGGCTGGGGATTGACCCTGGGATCTTGTGTGTGGGAATCCAGTGCTTAACCACTTGAGCCACATTGGCTTTGTTTTGCTTGTTGTTCATTTTTGTTTATTCATGAGGCACCTGGAACTGAACCTGGGACCTCTCAAGTGGGAGGTGGTCACTTAACCACTTGAGCCACATCCACTCCCCTAAAAGTCTTCATTCAGTCAACAAAAATATATTTATTGAGATTTTAGTCTGCAAATACTCTGTGGTGTTAGTCTAGGAAAACAAGGTCTGTAAATAGTTTGGTTTGAAATTAGGATTATTCCATATAATTAATATGTAAATAGTCATTTTGTTCGATTAGTCACAAACTCTTTGTTGACCACATACTGTGTATGTTTGACCTCTTCCCGTTGGACATGATGATATCCCCTTGTTTCTGAGTTTGCGTTGCTGAAAACTAAAAGACCATTTGTCTGTGGTTTATTTTTCTCATTTAGGTACAGTTTCAGTTTGTCCTGCTGACTGACACCCTCTACTCCCCTTTGCCTCCTGAATTACTTCCCACTGAAATGGAAAAAACTCATGAAGATAGGCCTTTCCCTCGTACAGTGGTGGCAGTAGAGGTCCAGGATTTGAAGAATGGAGCAACACATTATTGGTCTCTGGAGAAACTCAGGTATGAAAACGTTATTCGTGCTTGTTAAAAGCCATTTGTTTTGTTTAGGAAATACTAGTGTATTGTTCATATGGGCTTCCTCAAACTCTCCACTCTCTCAGGACACTGTTACTTCCATTTCTGTGCTTTCTGAGTGTCTCTTGCTGGCCGACGACATTATCATCCATTCATTTTCTTTTATATTTTAAGTGAATTACCATCACTCCTGAAACACCTTTGTTTTCATCTCTAGATATGATTTAAATTTACCCTCTATAGACTCTTTAAAATTTAAATATTCTCATTTCATGATATCTGTTTTTATCTTGGACCTAGTAATAATTCTGTTTTGCCCAGGATCTCATATTGACCAATAATAAACAGAAAAATTATAATCTAGTTTCCTTTACATTTACTATGATGAGATATTTTCCACTGTTTCAGTATTTTTGAGGTGTCATACATATATCATTGAATTACATTTCTCCTATAACTATTGATTCAGTAGAGGTTAAGTGGCCCTTCTTGACTTTTGGTGTTTTGTCTCTAGACTCAAAATACTTGGAATAATGAGTGTTTTGGTCTCTGCACTTTAGGCCTTTAAACTTTTTTTTTTTTTTTAATTATTATATATCCCCCCTTTCTGCTTGTTCTTGCTGTGTTCATTTTTTTAAAATTTTTTTTTTATTATTATTTTTTTTTGCGTTCTTCTGTGTCTGCTTGTCTCCCCCCCCTCCCATTGCAGGGATCCGCCAAGTCAACTCACCGCGCGGCGGCCTTGCCTGCTCATGAGGGCTTGCCCTGCCCACAGCGGCTTTGCCCTGCGCACGGTGGCTTGCCTTCTCAAGGCGATCTGCCCGCTCAAGGAGGCCCCGGGAACCGAACCCGGGGCCTCCCATGTGGTAAACCGGCGCCCTACCAATTGAGCTACAGCCGGCCCCTTTAAACTTTTTTAATAACATTAAATGGAAGGAGCAGCTTTTTTTTTTTTTTTTACTCTTGCATGGAAGATGCATCCAAAGCAAAATTTTAATGCAATCACACAATAGTAACTCAGTGCTTTATGTTTATTAAACAGGCAGAGGTTGGATTTGATGCGAGAAATGTATGACAGGGCAGGTGAGATGGCCTCCAGTGCCCAAGATGAGAGTGAAACCGCTATAACTGGCAGTGATCCATTTTATGATCGGTTCCATTGGTTCAAACTTGTAGGCAGGTATGTGATGATTTTCTTAACTTCTTTTTAAAGTAATGAATGGTTTTCTTTTAATTGTTTAAAACCTCAGCAGACATTGTAGAAAGATCAAAGAAAATAAGTATTTAAAAATCCCCATCTTTCTTATCTACTTATACACAACCACGGTGTCATTTGATATATTTCACTTTGGTTTTATTCCATGTGCATGTTTGTTTCCAGTTTCAAACTTTAAACCAAAGTATTTGACACTCTTCTCTGCCTCTCAACTCACTCATAGAATGGCTTACAGTTGAGCAACATAGATTTAAAATAAAAAGACAAGTTAGATCTCTATAAAATCATAGTATGACTTATCAGACTGCAATCTCTCCATGATCTAATTTGTCCTCACTTTTTTCCTTAAGCAAGTCGTCTCACCTTAGTCTTTTCCAAGAGTGAATTAATAGCACACCTTGCTAGTCTACTTGAGCCTCTTTCGTGTATACGTTATTTAATGAAAATAGTGTTTCTGTGAGTTCTTATCGAATCAAGTTCTTAGAATTTTAAAATTATAAAAGCAGGGAAATGTATTTCAAAGTTTTTAGCTTAATGATTTCAGAAATCTAATTGTTTTTCAACTGCAAAACCCCTCCAACAGTTTTTAAAGAAATTGGGTAGAAAGGAGAAGCTGAAGTCATAGTATTTTCTAGAAATGCAGTAAAAGTCTTTCTTCCTCCACTCTGATAGTAATTTTTAAAGAAATAGATTGGCCAAACATGTTTCAACCAAAGGATTTGCTTGCCTTAGCATATCATTTCATCCATTTTGTTGTGAGTTGATTTGACAATTTGAATAAAGATTTAAAAGCCTTATTTCATCTTGAGATTGAGTGGCTTCTTTGAGGCCTGGATGCTGATCTTTGTGTGAACTGAAGAATATAAATGTTTTATAGCACAGTATTTACCTACAGTAGTCTACTCATGTATTTCTTTTACTGTTCTTATTCTAAGGCTCAGTTCTTGCATAACTTTTATCAAACTGCCCTTGTTCCCTTTCATCTGATCCAGATGATTTATGCTTATTTTATCCTTTTGCTTTTCCACTTGCTTTTATTGTGTTGACTCCCCAGTGGGTTCTGTCCCGTTGGCACCCATAGCCTCCTGTTTAACCAACTATTCCTCTCTCCCTGACTGTGTTAATCGTCGTGTTACCTGGTGTCTAGCTCCCCCATTTTCCACGGCTGTGTGAATGAGCGCCTTGCTGACCGCACTCCCTCCCCCACTTTTTCCACGGCTGATTCCGACATCACTGAGCTGGCTGACGAGCAGCAAGATGAGATGGAGGATTTTGATGATGAGGCATTCGTGGATGACACCGGCTCTGACGCAGGGACGGAGGAGGGATCAGATCTCTTCAGTGACGGGCATGACCCGTTTTACGACCGGTCCCCTTGGTTCATTTTAGTGGGAAGGTTGGTGAGGTTATTGTGAGAAAGGCAAAAAGGGACCAGCTCTTGCTGTAAAGGCCTTTTTGTATAATTTTGGATAATCTTGCCCTAGCCAAATTCAGTTCATGAACACTCAGTCCAAGTACTCCAGTGCTTTAAGCTCTTTGTAAATGCTGCTCTGGCTAGAGAGAGACCTTAGGCCTTGTTTATGAGGTTCTCAGCCTACTGTGTACAGCATGCAGCAATATATGAAGACTCTGCATGAAGGACCCCTTGTCTTAAATTGCCCAGTAATTTTGTTCTGAAGGAGGAAACCCCAAAGGGGAAAGTAACTCAAGCTGAAAGTCACAGGTAATGGGTTTGAAGAATTGTATTGGGGCCTAGGTGTTTCTTCTTTAAAGGAATGTGAATGAGAAAGCATGCAGGGATAAAATAAGAAAGGGAGCAGAGCAAATCCAAGTTTAAGCTGAAGGACTCGTGGCACCAGCAGGAATCAAGAAGACAAGTAGAATCAGGAGTAGTGTTAGGTTTATTTTTTGTTTAGCATATTGAGTCCTAAAAAGAATCGAGCCAGTAAGGTTTCTCCTTTGAAATGGATTCCTTTCTTAGATCAGTTTCACTGTAGGTCTTTGGCTTCTGCTGAAATTTTACCTATAGGCTTTATAGTGATGAATTTCAGAAAATCATCTGTTGACAACAACAACAATGGATATTTGTTCAGCACTATGTGAAGCCGCTTTGTGTTGAGTTTAGTTCAACAAGCGGAGGCATTGTTTCTGGCTCTCAGTTTGTGCATCATCTGTCAGTGCACATGTCCCTAATACAAGCGTGTTTGTCTACATCTAGTCTTTATGCTGAAGTAATTTTAAGTTCAACAGTGCAGCACTCAATGGATTAACCAAAAAGCATGTCCATCTTTTTAGGTATTAGATTTAATATTAATGATGCATAGAACCACATATTAATGAACTCCTTAAAAATAAAGGAATTAGGACTGTTAAATGGACAAGCACCAGTTATCTAAAAATAGAAGTGCAGCAAGCCTCCTGACCTGGTAGGGATCTAAGGTTATAAAAGTTAGCTCATAGTACAGTGTTGGTCACCTAGAGGGAACTTAATAAATAATGTAGAAGATAATCATTATCTTGGAAAGTGGAAAAAGAAAAAAATTTTGGTAGAAATGAAAGCCTCAGTTATGACTGTGAGTTAGAATACTAGACAGTCTGTGGGTTTTACAATGGCAAAGGGCATTTAGAATTCAGTTTTTCCATGAATAATATAAAGGAATTATATAGCCATGAATATTGTTTCTGTCTGGTGTATCACCAGAGATAATTTTAGAATTTCAGAGAAGATGATTTTATTTTGATATTAAGAAAGGTAATTTTACAAATAATAGGGCAATAATTCCTTTTTATTTTTTGGCTGCTGTGTACTTCAGCATATTTTCATCCTATTCTAAGGAATCATAACCAAGTTTCTGGCTATAAACTGTTTTGTAACAGTGCCAGTTGCACAGCTTCTAAAGCTGCTACCTTGTGCTCTACAACATTGCACGGTGAAAGGACACTGACCTCATTGTCAGGAAGGGCCTTAGGTCCTAAGCCACGTTTGTCACTAACTTAGGACAAATGACTTTAACTGGACCCTGCCACGTTCTCAAGTGTAAAATTAAGAGTTAGGTAGGAAAAAAAGAGAGAGAGCCTTAAAGTTGTCTTTCGTTTTTTAGATTCTGTCAGCCACAGTAGCAAAACGAATATCTGGGTTAATGCTTCTGCTTAGAATCATTTATGTTTTGAGCCCAGTTGTATGGGAAATTTAAGTCCAGAATCCAAATCCCACTTATGGGGAAATTCACTGGCTCTTAAAATAAATGTACTATTTTCTCTCTCGTTTAAACTGTTCAGTTTTATTCATTTTGATCACATCAGATTTAAGTGTGTATAAAAATCAACTCTACTATGATTTTCAAATAAAATATTAACAGAGTGATTGCTCAGGAATTGGCCTTTCCATTTGTTTGGATTCCCAGATTCTAAAACTAACTTTTTGCCCTTGTCACTTTTCTCATCTACAAACAAAATTTATAATAATGCACTATCACTCAGTTGTGTGGTGGTCATTGTATGTATAAGAGGAGTAAATTGTTCTTGTTTTGGTGATTCATAAAATTGAATTTCCCCTATTGGCACATAATTGCAACTATAGTTTGCTTGTAAAATTTTCCAGTTTCTTGTGAAATTCCATTTGTAGGTTTTGTTTCTTGGCCTTGGCTGTCTCCGGTGAATCTTTTTATGAAAATTAAAAGAGCTTGTCCCTTTAGCTATTCTCTTATGGCATGCTGGGATGTTACGAACCATCCATCATAATTTGGGATGAAATGTAAAATATTTAATCTAGTCTTCTGGGTTAAAAGGGAGCAAAAGATGGTTAGTTATTCTGTGAACTAAGTACCCAAACTGATACTCTTTCTGTAACTATCACCATAATAATGCCGATTTTTCTTATCTTTATGTTGACAAAATTTGTTTCTCTTTTTGATGTAACTTCACAGAACTTTCTGCTAATATATCCATTCCATCTTCCCCTCTTTCAGTCCTGTTCTCCTTCAGTCTGCTAGGTGAAGGTATAAGGACTCTCAAGAATGCATAATATTTATAAAAATCAGAGTTTAAAAAGCTTTAGAAGGGAACTTTGTTTTGGGGCTAAAGACTATATTCTGATTATAGGACTTGTAGCTGTCTAGTGATTGTGCAGTTGTGCAGTCACAGTGCTGATGCCCCTGCTACTATCATAGAACTACAGAATTCTCCATTTTAAAAAGGAAAAGCTACAAGAATACCATGTGTCAGATTCTATACTTCCATGTCAGCAGAAAGGAAATTGTCCTCTTCAGTGTGTTCTCAAACAGTTCTTTATTGTAATGTGTGTATGTGAGTAGGATATACTGTGCCTTCAAGTGATAAGTTTTCTTAAAGGGCAGTGGTTCCTGTTTTTGAAGACGAATTATTTTTAAGGTATCATTAAGTATAGTTAGGAATATAAACATGTTTATATAGTTTATATATCCATCACAAGTATGGATTGAAAAATCAACCTGGTATTCAGTTGGGTGGCTTTGCCTCTATTCGTCTGGTATAACATATTTTTTTGGAAAATCTTCCAATTCTACTTAAAGATAGAGAACAAAGCATTTTCCCATTCCTTTATTTATGTGTATGTTCATTTGTTCACCAGATATTTATTGAGTGTTTTTACTGTACATCAGGCCCTCTGCAGACAGTGGCAAACAAAACCAGACATAGTTCCTACCCTCACAGGCTTACAGCCTGGTGGGTCAGACAGATATAAATAAATCACACAGATAAAAGTCAATTATAGCAACAATGAAAGAATTATGTGTATTGCTGAGAACATAAAACATTGGGTAGATGTGTCATCACAGAGTGGTGTTTGAAATAAGATCTGAAGACATGAAATCAAAGGCATTATTTGGGCAGGAGAGAGCAGGGAAAGGTCCAGGGAGGAGGTGAACCTGTGCAATGCCTTGGCTAAGGAGTGGAAAGTGGGCAAGACCAGCTGCTGAATGTCATAAAATGAGAGTGATGTGTATGTATACTAACTCTAGAAATGAAATTATCCATTTAATATGTTATGCCAAATTCTTAGTCTCCTTAACCATGTCACAGTAGATGGTTGGTGTTTGATAGCCTTGTTTATATTCATTTTTAACAGATTTTTCATTCTCTTATTTTTGTACAACAAAGCTTTAACCCCCCATTTCTTAGCATTGCCCTCCCTTTGGAGCAGACTGAAAGGGAAGTAGACATCATTTGATCCGCTTTAATGTTCACTTGCAGTTATTTTTGCTATACTTTTCATTCATATTCATTTGTGCTCTTAAAGTTTTATTAACATTTGTTTTCTGTGAAGCATTTTGCCTGTTTTCACAATTGTTTTCATTACTTTGAGTTAAAATCCCAAATATCCACTCCATCTTCCTTTTTTCTTTGTTTTAAAGTAGATTTCAGAGCAAGAAAAGAAGTAGCCAGGCATATATGTCAAATAAGTTATGTTTGATTTCTTGATGTCCATTTTATTCTTTGTCTTATGTTCAAAGACCAGCATATACCAAGTGGGAAGACAGGAGTAATAGTGGGAACTTGGTTTTGTTATCCACACATTGGAATGAGTACTCTTAAGCTTTGAGATCACCAATTTTTATTGCTCTGGAAAAAAAAAATCAGTAACTGTAAAGTAAAGAAAGAAGGCGGAGGGAGTACAAATGTGATGGGGCTTTGCTAGTGCATTTGCAATATAAAATGTTAGATCTCTAATTTACTATATATTTTTGTGTTTCTTTATTAGGCTTGGGACTCTAGGAGCAAAATCAAACCCTTTAGGGGAACTACTCCCTTCTCCCTTAGCATTTATCTTGATGCCCTTTCAGAGTCCCCTATAAGCTCAGAAAGTTCTGGCTATATAGCCTCTCTGCCTGTACACATCTTTTTTCCTCACCATTTTAGTCATCCTGCCTGAAGATGATAATCATTTCTTAGACTCTAAAACTTAGAGTGAAAATAAAGACCATTGTGCTGTGATGTCAAATCTATTTTAAGTTATTAACTGTATTTCAGTCACATTTCCCTGCCCTTTTTTTTTTTTGTTTGTTTCCTGATTTCTATTTTATCTATTGGGGAAAACAAAACAAACCTCTTTATAATTCCTTACCTTTAAATATTAAGTTCTTTAATGGGCTCCCTTCCTCCCCTTCCCTCTGCTCCTTGGCAGTCTTCAAGTCCTCAAAAAGCAATATCTTGAAAGTCTGCTTCCAATTGTTACTCTTCTACCTACAGTCATAATTTTTTTAGAGAGTAACTTGGTGTAGGTTGGTCTTTGTCAACTACTTTACCAAGCATTTGCATTTGATTTTATATAGTCTATGCTGAAAAAGCAAGTAGAGGCAGTCTGGGAGTGCAGAACAATCAAGAACAGTCAGAGAAGTGATCTTGAAAGAAGGCCCAGAAGCCAGCTCACTGTTTGATGATATTCTCAGTGCTTCTGAAAGCCAGCTCCTCTCTCCACTGGATGTTCTGATGTTTATCTCCTGGCTTCTATCTCTAGGGCATTTGTTTACCTGAGCAACCTGCTATATCCAGTGCCCCTGATTCATAGGGTGGCCATTGTCAGTGAGAAGGGTGAAGTACGGGGATTTCTGCGTGTGGCTGTACAGGCCATTGCAGGTAGGTGTCCTTTTTCTGAAATGAGTGACTAGACACAGGCAGGCTAGTTCTGTATGGGCTGCACATCAGTTACACATACAAACTATGGTCAGTTTTTGTTTCTTAGAGCTATTGTTTGCAAGTTGTAAATAGGTTGTTTAGTCCTGGACTACTGCTATTATAGAATAATGATATAAAGGGGTTTACTTTAAACTGAAGTAAGAACAGCTCCGGGTATTTTTATAAGTTATTTGTATTTTAAATATTGTCTCTTAACTGCTTCAGAAGTATCAAAGGAATTTCAGGACTTTTTCGTGCTTGATTTTCTCTCAGGGTAAAGGACATTTCTGTTCTTTAGCTATTATTTTATAATTTATCAGTCAAGACATTGGTATTTGCCATTTTTTCACTACCCATCCTACATTCTGAGGAAAGAATGTATGTGGCCATTTCTTGTAATTTTTCTGTCTAAAAACACTGTGCTGTGTTTAGTAACCTTTTACTCTTTTCTCCATGGAAACACAATCACCAATGTTGAGTTTGTGGAAGTCCCCTCCACGAGTAGTGTAATATTTTCAAATATTTGTGTATTATTGAATGTAATTTTGCATATTTTTGAATATAATCTTGCCAAGATTGAGATTTGAACAATCACAAGAATAAAATTCTTTAGTAACCAGTTGTATTTGAGCTGAAGAGGTTGTCATTTAAATGAGTACAGTTAGAAACAGCTACATGTAATTTTACTACTTTGGTCTTATTCTTTCTTTTGCAGAAAGCCTTATTCTTTAGCATCTTGTCTCATGTTAAACTTCTCAAACAGTAGTTTCTGTGCTTTCCTATTTATCTTCTAATCCAACAAGGTATATTCTTCTCCTCCCCATATGTAGTCCCTTTTGATCTTTTCTTAATCTTTTTCTACTTAGCGGATGAAGAAGCTCCTGATTATGGCTCTGGAATTCGACAGTCAGGAACAGCTAAGATATCTTTTGATAATGAGTACTTTAATCAGGTGAGAAGCCTTCCAGAAAGAAGGAAAACTTTGTGGAAGAAGAAAGAAGTAAATGGGTTTATAAGGAGAATTTGGGGCATTGGAGACCAATTTCCCTACCTATATTTCTTTTTTTTTTCTTTTTTTTTTTTTTTTAATTTTTACCGGGAGGTCCCGGAGATCGAACCCAGGTCCCCCTCCATATGGGAGACGGATGCCTAACCGTTTGATCCACATCCGTCCCCCCAGTTTCCCTACCTAGAGCTAAAAAATATACAGTGCTGGTAACCACAGAGTTGTCTGATAGAATGAGATGTGCTTAATAATTACAGAGGTAAAGACCCAACATTATGAAAGATAAAGACCAACATTTATATTTTATTTTATCTCTTTTCTTCAGACAGCATTTAATCCACATAATTTCCAGTCACATTTATTGGGCAAATAAACAGAAGCAAGGAAACTGGGAAAAATATGTTGTTATACATGCCTATCCCTGCTTTGTTTTCAGACTGACTTTTCTTCCGTTGCAATGACTCGTTCTGGTCTGTCCTTGGAGGAGCTGAGGATTGTGGAAGGGCAGGGGCAGAGTTCTGAGGTCATGGTTCCTCCAGAAGAAATCAATCGAATGAATGACTTGGGTGCGTAAACAGAATTCACCATGTTTGTGGACGCTTTCAAAGAGAGAAACTACTGGCCGTTGTGAAGGGAGGTAGTCTCTTTCATCAGGAGGAGTGGGAGGAATGCCCAGCTTTCTCCACTTTGCGAGGTAGTATGTGCAGTATCTGAACCATCTGTGCTCATTTGACCCTCTTTAGATTTGAAGTCAAGCACTTTGCTCGATGGTAAGATGGTCATGGAAGGGTTTTCTGAAGAGATTGGCAACCACCTGAAACTGGGCAGTGCCTTCACTTTCCGTGTAACAGTGTTGCAAGCCAGTGGAATCCTCCCCGAGTATGCAGATATCTTCTGTCAGTTCAAGTAAGCCACCCCTTTGCTCTGCTGTTAACCAAGATCATGTGTGATGGAATCCTTTGTGTACTGTAGAGTGCTTTACCTTTGTGAGATAGTAACACTCTTGAGAGATAAAAGACTACCATTCTCGGAAGGAAAGGCTTTCTTCATTCAAGATGGGAATAAAACTCAGAAACCTACAAGGGAAAGAAACAGGCCTCAGCATGGAAGAGGAGTGTGCTGTGCATCCTGCTAGAATGGTCCTCTTATGGACTCTCCCCTATGTCAGGAATACAGGATCTGAGCTGCATGAGGCTATTGATTAGTCCAGTTAGTGCTCTTCGTGCTGAAATTTCTTATTAACAGGCAGGTCTGAAAGCAGTGAGTAATTATCCAGCCACCAGTTATACCTATTTAATACTTGAGAGAAGGAAAATTTTAATCATTTAAAGGATATAAAGGTTCTATAGCAACTGAAAAAAACTAGTAGATAGAGAATGGGTGACAGGTTTCATTTTTCATCCACTTATAGACCCCTCTTGAACTCTATACTCTAGGTGCTTTCTTCTCCAGATTTCGCTAGGAAAACACTTTTTGAGAATCTTAAGTTTTATTACCTCCAGAGATCCTTAAATCCTTTCAGTAGTTGGAAAGGGGGACAGTACAAGAGAACGAAGTCTGACCCACCCCATACCTTAAAGCCCATTGTTTGCCACTAGTAGCACCAAAAGGCTGCTTTAGAGATCTGCCATCTCTCTCCCTTTAAAATGTGCCTTTGGGGAGCAAATGTGCCCACATGGGAGCTTCAGGGTTTGGTTCCCAGTGCCTCCTGAAAAAAACTAAAAACCAAAAAAGCAAGCAACAAGCAAAACAAGCAAAAGAACCAACTCAGGGAAGCCAGTGTGGCTCAGTGACTGGGCGCTGGCTTCCCACATACGAGGTCCCAGGTTCAATCCCCAGCCTGGTACCTCAAAAAAAAAAATGTGCCTTGGCCTTCCTTGGGGTCCTAATGCAGTTTCTAAAACATTGCTTTTATATAGGTTTTAGATAAGACCTGAATTAAATGTGATTACTACATAGTAAGCAATTAATCTCATTTGCTATAACTCGTAATTGTTGAAATATTACTCATTCAGTATCAATTTTGCCCATTTAATGTATTTTGCCAAAGCCTCAAATTTAGAAGAGGATGGAGTTTGGCTATATATGAATCACTTTTTTAGAACTCTCATTGTTATTCTAATCAGGCAACAGATAATATTTTATGGAAAAGACCGATTTGGCTAGACATTGATGTCTGAATTGATAATAATGGTACATTGACTTTTCTCCTAAAATCTAAAAAGACGGCAGCATCTCCAGCTGGAATTAGCTCTCAAGAAAAGGTCATGCTGTGAGAATCAAGGTCTTGTTGGGTTTTTATAAACTCATCTGGCCTGTGTAGGGAAGCTACAGCTGTAGAGCAATATGGGTGATTTCTTGTGTCACTGGTGGAACTGGGATATTTGCGTCTTGTATGGCCAAACATTGAAAGAGTATACATCAGAGGTCAGTTGATGCCCATGGGGGCTTCTGGAGGTAAAGTGTATGGTCAGGAGAAGAAAAAAATGGAAGAAAAAAAAATGAGTAAGAGAAGAGGAGAGGGAGAGAGAAGGAGAAGAATGAAAAGGAAAAAATGGAAGAAGGCACATGTCGTACAGAATGCTAAAGTGCCAGCAAGAGGTATTTCATCAGTGATTTTGGACTACCTGCTGGAAGTGCACTCCTGCCCTCAGACTAAGGGAGTTCACAATCCCAATCTCTCGCCACTATCCAAAGAATTTTTTTCCCTTTTTGGCCAGGGGTGGGGTAAGGTGGGAGTGTTCTTTGATGGCTATTTCTATTTGGGAATACGTTTTTGTGTTACATATTCTTTAATTATTTACTTATTTTTATTTCAGACTAATAAAGTCTCTCTATTTGTGAAAATAAATAAGCCTAACCTATCAATCCAGCAAATATTTCTGGAGTATCTTCTCTGTGTCAAGCCCTATTCCAGAGGCTGGGAGACACTTGCCTGTCTGTTGGAGAGATAGGCATATAAATACATTATTGCAAACAGTGAAATCATTGCTATTGGAGAAATAGGTCCCTGATGCTGTGGGAACAGAACTGTCAGGGTAAGTCAGAGGAGACTTCCTGGAAGAGGTGATATTTGAATCTCCTCTTAGCTGGGTATTAGAGAGACTCCTAGGCAAGTATTCCACCCAATGGCTTTGGAAGCTTGGGGCTGCCAAAGCTTTTCTACACAATATGATTTCCTAGTTTTTATTCTTACTAAGAAACTTCTACGAAGGAACAGGAGTTCACGGGATTTACCACTTCATTTTCACCAAGGCAATCTCAAATATACATCTATATAGCCAAGTGATTGAGATCAGTTAATTTTTCAGTCGTTTTAGAAATAAAATTTACAAGGAAATTTTTTTTAATTGGCTCAATTAAAGAATCTGCTTGAAAGTAGACTCTTCTGTCCATAAGATCTAAGTTGGTCCCTTAGATAATGATGAAACCATTTAATGCAAAATTCGTGTGTCTTTTTTTTTATTTTCCAGCTTTTTACATCGCCATGATGAAGCATTCTCCACTGAACCCCTCAAAAACAACGGCAGAGGAAGTCCTCTGGGCTTTTATCATGTGCAGAATGTAAGTCGCACAGACATTTTTGCCAAACATATTGTGGGTTTGTGGTACTTGGAAGGGGCTAATGTGAGGAAGGAGGGCCTTGTGTGGCTCTGTTTGGCTCCTTCAGTCTGAGGGTTTGCTGCTGTTCCTGGGGAGCTCAGTGAGGAGGACAGACAATAGAAGGAGTGGCCAGAGCAGTGAAGTAACCCCCAGTGGACTGGGCAGCTGCTTTCTTATCTGACTTACAGCTGGCCCAGTAGATAGTGTAGGGCTTGAGCTGCCAGTAAAATCTTCCATCTGTTTATGTAGTGAGTTATTTTTTTCCTCCCTAGAAAAATAAGTATGTTTAATATAAGTTTTGTTAAAGTTAATATATTGCCTTTTAAATGCTAAAATAATTGCATTTTCAGTTGCAAATAATATAAAAAATATTGATCTTTTGTAGTTAAATTAAGATTCAGAGTTCTGTTTTTGGTGCAGCTAATGCTATAATTAATCCATTAATGCCTTTTGCAACTTTCATACATGGAATAAGAAAACAGACCTTCTTTCTCTTAAAGGAAATTGCACTCAAACTGTATTCAAAGGTCCCTATCGTCATTCTAAATAGCTACCATTCATTGAGTTTATTTTGTGCCACTCAGTGTTCTGAGTGTTTTTTGTGTCTTAACTCATTTAATCCTCACCATTGCACCTTATACTATAATAATCCTCATTACCAGTTGAGATAACTGAAGCACAAGGCAGTTAAACTCACTCGCCAAGGTTACAAAGCTAAGAAGGGGCAGGAGGGATGGGATTTGAACCCAGAGAAATCTAGCTGTGGTGTCCATGGTCTTCACCACTACATGAAACCATCTCATTCTCTTGCTAATATATCTGTAGTCAATAAAGTAAGAACGCTGTAGCCTGGGCCAGTCCTCAGGCACAACAGAGAGGAAGCAGGTGAAAGGAGCAGCAGGCACATTTGATTGAACCCCAACCATAAGTGTGTGAATGGCAGCAGTTGGGGGAGAGGGGACAGGGAGGACAGAGGTCATTTAGGGTAGATTGTGGAGGGTCTTGAATGCCAGAAGATTAGTAAAGTTACTTCAGAACGAAAACCAGAAGGGTGCCCCTCTCTTTGTGTGGGAGGCCTGAGTAGTATAATACCTAGCACATACTTACAGTAAATTTTTCCCTACTCTTGCTTGGCTTTATTCCTCATTAGATTGCAGTAGAGGTCACTGAATCATTTGTGGAATACATCAAAACTAAGCCTATCGTATTTGAAGTCTTTGGGCATTATCAGCAGCATCCTCTTCACCTGCAGGGACAGGAGCTTAACAGGTTTGGACCAAATAAGTAAAGATTTTGGTTATTATTTTGTTTTTTTGTTCTCCATTTGCTGGAACGGAATAAATCTTTTGAGGGACCTTGCTAACTAGATAACAATTTTCTGTATTACCGTATGTGTCTTCTTTCAAAACGTCATCACTTTTTTCTAGCCCCTAGTCACTAATATTTGGTAGAGCAAATGGAGTTGTGCCCATCTTTTTTGTAGGAAGAGATTTTACCTTGAGTAGCGGTAGAAAGTTGAGGCAATAGGGATATATCATGAAAATTATGTATAATTGTTTGTAATGATCCAGGACTTTATGAAGCATAGGCCCTTAAGTGGAATCATCAGAATTGCTGAGGAGAGTAACAATGGGAAATTCTTAATAATGACACAAAAATTTTATTTCATTTCTTAGCTGAGATTTACAGGGACACTTTTAAAATGTTTTAGCCTTATTTTCACTACATGGGATTATGTCTAGGTACCTGATATTGTGCCAGAGTTGAAAATGCAAAAGATCTGTTTCTAAACAGAGTTTCACATGCTATTACTATCAGTATCAGACTATTTTTAGTCTGTAGGAATTTGTCT
>PVKH010014528.1:0-16453 GCA_004027955.1 Chaetophractus vellerosus
TTTGCCTTGCCCACGGCGGCTCTGCCCTGCCCACGGCGGCTTGCCTTTCTCAAGGCCGTCTGCCCGCTCGGAGAGGTCCCCGGGAACCGAACCCGGTGCCTCCCATGTGGTACCCCAGCACGCTCTTTATCCACTGAGCTATCTAGCCGGGCCCTGTCTGCCTTTTTTGATGAGAGATTCATTCATGCTGTTGCTTTTGTCAGTAGCTGGCGGTGTATATCTGAGGAGTATTCCCTTATATGCATACATCACACCTTATTTATTTATTTTCTTATTCTGGTTTGTTGCTATTATAAATAAAAGTTTCTACGAACATTCACATATATTTCTTTTGCTGGACAAATGCTTTCCTTTCTCTTGGATAATAACCTACAAATGGAAATACTGGGTCACAGTCTAAGTTTATATTTAACTTTAATAGATATTGTGAAACAGTTTTTCAAAGTGGTTGGACCAATTTTTACTCATTTATGGGCATTTTACTTGCTTCACACCCTTGTCAATCTTGTTATTGCTAGTCTTTTTGAATTTTAACCATTCTCCTAGGTATGTAGAGGTACCTCATCATTACTTTCATTTGCATTTCCCTGATGAATAATGATCCTGAGTACCTTTGCATATGCTTATTGGCCAATTGCATAGCCTCTTTTGTGAAGTGGCTATTCATATTTTTGTCCATTTTTATTTGGTCATTTTTTTTTAAATTATTGATTTTCAGGAGTTCTTTACATATCTGTGGCTTTTCACTATATCAATACTGACTTTTGATGAAGAGAAGATCTAAATTTTAATAAAGTCCAATTTGTCCATTTTTTATGGTTAAGGCTTTCTGTGTCCTGTTTGAGAAATCTTCTCCTACCCCAAGGTCATGAAGATATTCTTTTTGTGTCCTTCTGAAAGCTTTATTGTTTTACCATTTTGTTGTACTTGGGTGGAATATTTTATAAGTGTCAATTAAATCATGCCAATCGATAGTATACTAATGTTCTGGCTACTGGTTATATCAATTACAGAGAGAAAAGTATCAGAATCTCCAGCTAAAAATGTGAATTTGTCTATTTCTCCTTTCTGTTCTGTTCCGTTTTCCCTTCTTTATATTGACGCATACACATTTAGGTTTGTTAAGTTTTCTTAATGAATTGATAACCTTTATTATTATAAAATATCCTGCTTTATAGTTGGAAATATTGCTTATTTTGAAGTTCACCTTGTTTGAATTCAGTTTTCTTTTTATTAATGTTTTCATGCTATATCATTTTCCATCATTTATATAACTGTGTTTTTATATTTAAAGAGTGTTTCTTATAGAGAGAATACGGTTTGGTCTTGCTTTTTTTTAACCCATTCTGATATCCTCTATCTTGTAATAGGATTTTTAGAACTATTCCATTTAATGTAATTATCAAACAGGTTGGGTTTAAGTTTCTTATCTTGCTATTTGATTTCTATCTATCCTATCTGATGTATGCTCCTGTTTTTATCTTTTCTTGCCTGATTTTGGATTAATTGAGTAATTTTTTAGGATTTCATTTTGTCCCCAATATTGATTTATATTGACTATAAATCTTTTTTATTGTTCCAAGATTTACATTTTATACCTTTAACTTATTAAAATCAAGAATATTATGCCACCACACATATAATGTGAGAAGCTTACAACAATATAATTCCATTCGTGCTTGGTGTTTTGAGTATCATACATTTTATTTATATGTACACTATAAATCCCACAATATATTGCTACTATTTTTGCTTTAGATAATTATCGTTTAAAGAAATTTAAAACTTAAGAAAATTCCTTTGTATTTCTACACATATCTATCATTTCTCACATTCTATTTTTTTTTTTTTAGCTCTGAAATGGATTTTCCTATCACTTGAAGAACTTCCTTTAACATTTCTTGTAGTCAATTTCTAGTGGAGATGAATTCTCTCAACCTTTGTTTATCTGAAAAAGTCTTTATTTGCCTTCAGTTTTGAAAGATAATTTCACTGTGTATAATGACATTTTCTTCCTTTTTTCCCGTATTTTCAGGTTGTCATTCCATTGTCTTTGGCTTGAATAGTTTCTAGAAAGAAGACTGTAATATTTCTTATGTTTGTTTCTCTGTATGTCATCTGCTTCTTTTTTCGTCTGGATAATTTAAAGATTTTTCTCTTTCCCGGTTTTTCAGTAAAATTATTATAATGTGCTTCAGTGAATTTTTTTATAATGTTTGTCCCACATTTTTATTGTAAAGGCAAAGAATCTAGACTAGACAATATAATTTTGAAAGAGATTGGAATTGGGGAGGTACACTATTTGATTTCAAGACTTACTATAAAGCTATAATGTGACATTAGCGTAAGAATAGACCATGCATTCTCAATGGAAGCAATATCACCTAAGAAGGTAGAAACAGGGTTTTGGAGGGGAAAATGTATTATTCTTTTCACATATAAAGCAAAGATATACATACAATACATAAACAGATCTATAATATATCTCTGATATTAAAAGTTCATAGGGAGAGTGGTGATTAGGAGAAAAATATGCTAGAGAGCCTTCTTTGAAGGATGATAATAAAAAAGAGGTTAAGAAGCACTGGGATAGACAATTAGATGAATGAAACAGAATAGAGAATCCAGCAATGATTGCACACATAGCAATTTGTTTTTAATCAAGGCATCAATAAGGAAAGTCTTTTTTGACCAATACTGTAAACAACTGGATATTCATACGGACGAAACTGAACCTCAACCTCTATCTTATTCCACTCACAATGGATCATGGTTCAAAGCTTCTTTAAGAAAACCCTGGAGAATATCTCTCCATATTTCAGATAAGTGAAGATTTCTTAGAACACAAAAATACAAACCATAAAAGAAAATAATGATATAACGATAAATTAAACATTTTATTCTTCAAAAGACACAATTAAGGAAATGAATAAACATTCCACAGATTGGGAAAATTGTTTTCAACATATATATCTGATGAAAGCACCATACACAAAAAGAACTCCCCACAGAAAGAACAAAAAAATAGTAACAACAATTAAGAAATGGGCAAAAAGGATGAATGGTCACTTCATAAAAAGACAAATATATTGCTAATAAGCATGAGAAATGATGCTCAAGAGCATTAGTCATCATGAAAATATAACAATTACTAGTTAAAAGTAAAGATACTATTTTCCACTCACTAGAATTGTAAAATAATGATTGACAGTATTGAATGGAAGCAAGTACATGGATCAACTGGGACTCTCATACTTCGCTGGTAGAAGTGTAAAATGATACAAACTCTCTGGAAAGTTATTTGTCAACTCCTTAAAGTTAAACATACATTTTTACTATGACACAGTAATTGCCCTCCTAGGTATGTACCCAAGAACAATGACTACAAATGCTTACACCAGTGGTTCTCAACTGAGAGTGAGCTCCCTCCCACCAAAGGACTTTAGCAATGTCTGGAGACACTTTTGGTTGTCACAACTGGAGCTGCTACTGGCATCTAGTGGGTAGAAGCTAAGGACGCTGTTAAACATTTTACAATATACAGGACAGCCCCCTACAATGGAGAATTATCCAGCCCAAATGTCAGTATTGCCAAAGTTGAAAAATCTTGTTCTCCACAAAAAGTTATAAATGAATGTTCTTAGTAGCCCTAAACTGGAAAATCCCAAATATCCACCAATAGGTGAGTGAATAAACAAATTGTGGTATATTCATACAATGGGATAGTAATGAACAATAAGGTGAAGCAAGTTACTGAAATATGCAACATGATGGATAAATGTCAATATCACTTTGCAGTGAAAAAAAGCCAGACAAAAGAGTACATCTATTTGCTCCTATTTATGTGACTATCTAGGAAAGACAAAACAGAGAGTAGATCAGTTTCTTCCTGGCACTGGAGGTAGAAGGTAGCAATTGGTTACCTAGGGCATGAGGGGACTTTCTGTAATGATGGAAATGTTTTATGTCTTGAATGTGGTGGTGGATACATGGGACATACCTTTGTCAAAACTTATTGAAATATACACTTAAAATATGTGCATCTTAGTGTATATAAATGTTGCCTCAATCAAGTTGATTTTTAAAATAAATTTGGGGTTACATTGCATTTGGATCAATTTGGGAAGAAAGAATATGCCAGCAATGTTCAATCGTTTAATCAATGGGCATTTTTTGTCTCCATTTATTTAATTCTTCTTTAATTTCACTTAGCCAAGTGTTGTAATTTTTAAAGAACTTTTTTTTATCTTTGTTAGAACTATTACTAGATATTATAACTGTACTTTTACTATGGTAAATTTTTTATTTTCCAACTATTTGTTGATATGTTTGTTTTGAACTTACAACTTGTGGAGTAGTATTGTATGAGAAAAGTAGAGTGGCACTGTTCCAAAAACTTGGACCAAGAGATCTGGTTTTATTTGTAAGATATGTTGCAGCAAATGTTATGCATTGTATTTTCTACCGACTGCTATGTTTCTAAACACTTACTACCAGGCTGCGTTAGGCCTCAGCACTTACATGGTGACACCTCACTAGGTAAGACTATGGTTTTGTATGGCAGCCATGGAGGTTCTCCATTTGCAGGGAGAGCAGTTAGTTGGCAGCTTCTCGCCACAGAGCCTTTAGTATCGGCATAGCTTTCAAGGGAAGGCTGTTCTCTTTCTGGGAAGTCCTCAGCCAACGACTGCGCAGGACTGGGGGACTAGGGCCTGGCCAGTTGTACCCCGCAGGGATTCTGCTAACCAGTCATCTTTTCTCTGGAACTCCCCTTGGGTTGACTAAGAAGTTGTTAGAGCTCATCACGGTCTGAGGCTCTTCCTGCTGAATTCTGCTTCCCCAGATGCCTTTCTTTTCACTGGCATCGACCTTTGTCTCAGTCTGAAGCTTACCCTTGCCCAGTTTTGCTCCCTGCCCTCTCTCTTTCACAGGCATTACCTCCCCGCTCCTGCTCTCTGAAAAAACACTTGTACTCTAGACCATCTCATCTGCTCCTCAGTGGACACAACTGACAACTTTGCCATATGTTTGAAGAAATTGGACTCTGTCCCTCAGTTACTCTTGCTGTCATGCCCCCCCCCCCCCAATTTTGCCATTCCTCTTACACTTTGAGGTGGTCATTTCTTCTTTGAAAGTAAAATCTCTTCTTCTTAAGCATTTGTAGACAGACATGACACATCCTGCCTCAGATCTGAGGGTTTGTGTGTGAGATTCTGCCTCATTTTCCAGAAGGGAGCTCTGAAGGGTCCTTATACATAGATTATAAATCTCATCTGACTGTCTTGCACAAGAAATCTTAGCTCTTCTCCCAAAGACTACATTTTCTTTTGCCCATGAGTCAGTTTATAGCTACATAGCCCCTAAATAAATATTTCTGTCCATCATGCTGCAAACCATTCTCTTGTTGGCTGGGAACACTGTTGAGTCTTCAATCTCTCATCGTAGGAAGGCTTTTTTTAAGCACTGCCAAGTCTTTATGCTTGGTTTGAGTTGCAGGGCTGAGATTAGGAAAGGAAAAAAAACATAGTATTTTTCTCTTCAAAAGTTCTTTCTTTAATGGAATATGTTGTTTGAAGGCTTTCGTCCAAGTCTCTGGGGTCTATAGTGGTAAAGGATTTCTGGATTTCTCATCTCTCACTGGTTTTCTGAAAATGCTCAAGACATACAGTGGTCCTTATTTAGACTTTAACTACATTGCCATGCTCCCCTTTCATTCCTGTGTGGTCTTTTCAGGAAAGGGTAATTGCCCTGTAGCTTCCCCATTACCACTCATTCACTCAACAAATGTTTTTCAGCACCTACTGTGTGCCAAGCATTTAGTGCATTTTTAAATTTTATTAGATAAAAGAAAACTAAAAAGCAAAATGAAAACAAAGCAGAATCATGTGTTGATTTAAAAACTTGGAAGAAAACAGGGTTTTTGTTTTGGTTTGGTTTGTTATTTTGTAGTAATCAGTCAATGAGAGATTGTATAAAGTGAGTGGTAGGGAAAAAGGAGTAGAGTTAGTTAATCCCCTTGTTTTCTTAATGCTTTATAGTATAGTAGGAGCACTTACACTAAGCTGCAACTCAAAGTTCACCTGTCTAAATTTGAAATCCTGATCTGTACCCCTTAAACCTCTTCCTGTCACAAAATCCCCGACTTTGGTAAATGTCAGCCTCATTCTTCCAGTTGTTCATGTCAAAATCCTTGGAGCCATCCTTAACTTCTCTCTTATATACCCTATATCCATTTCATCAGGAAATACTATTTACTCTACCTGCAAAAAAACCAGAATCCATCCACTTATCATATTTCCCACTACTACTTGGTCTAAGCCACCATCACTTCTCACATGAATTACTGTGATGCCTTTCTACCTGGTTTTCCTGTTTCTGCTTCTGGCTCTCACGATCTATTCTAAGAGGTTTCTGGAGTCTCCCAGTGTTACTCCTTTGCTTAAAATCCATTGTCTCCCCATTTCTCTGAGTAAAAACGGACACTGAAGCTCTTCCAATGAGGTTCAATTCCCTTCGTGACCTGAACCTCTTTCTCTGATGTTCTCTCCTACTGTTCTTCTATCCTGCCCTCCCCTCTACTACACTGACTTCAGTGCCTGTAACTGCATCTGGGCCTTTGCACCTGCTAATCCCTCTGCTGGAACCCTCTGCCTCCAGAGAGCCACAGAGTATCCTCTCTTAACATCCAGGCTTTACTGAGATTCCACCTTCCCAGTGAGGCCCTCCCTAGCTCCCACATCTAAATTGCACATACACACACGTGCATGTACATTCCTTCCCCATTTCTTTTTACTGCTTTTCCTTAGTATTTATTGTAATCTAAAACAATCCATATTTTTTATTTATCCAATTTTTGATGAGCAAGATTGTTAGCCCCATCTAGGCATGCATTTTTATCACTTTTTCAGCCCTGTATCACCAGCCTCTAGAGCAGTGTTCAGCACATAGCTGGCACTCAAAAGATATTTGCTGGTTGAACAAATCTAATAATATTAGCAAAATTCCAGAGTGGAATGTAGTTTGCTTTTTTGTTGTCACTGTACTGCAAATCCAAAGTTATTTTTGTACCTGTTTTTTAAACAAAATCAAATTCAATTATTTAGTTTATGGGCATAGCACCTTAATTTAAATATCTATCTTTTAAAAGGCCTCACTTCACCCATATACTATAATTAGAAGTTCTGTGTTTAAAAGTCTCTGTAGTAAGAGATTTCACAATTTTCTCAGTCATTCCAATATTCAATTCTCATATCAAAGTCATCATCTTTTATTTCCAGCCTAAGATCTCAGGGCCTCTATTTAGATCCATTTACTTGTGGTTGTCTTCAGTGGAAATGAGTAGAATTGGTACCTTTGTGCATTGGTCTCTTCTCCAAATTGAATCATTCTTGTTGCCCTAACTATTCCTCCAAGGTCGGGTTTGCCAGTTCTTTAATCAGAGACGCTGTGGCTCCTCTGTCAATCATGCTCAAGGTCTCTATCCTTTTTAGGCTCAAGTTTGGATGACTCAAAGACCAAGTCAGTAGACAAATGGAGAAAAACTGCCAAGGAACTCCTACCCACCCCTTATTCTTATTTGCTGCCACAAACTGTCCTTATAATTAACAGATGAATGGAATTTTCTTTGTAACCATTAGGAACAAAGCTTAAAATTCAAGCCAAAGTTACATGCATAAATACAATAGAAACATTTCCATCTACACAGTACCTACCTTTGCTCAAGTTCCCATCCTATCTTGACCTGACTTCTGCCACAGCCAACTGTAATAGTCTCCTTGTCTCACCACAACCCCTTCACTTTCTCTTCACATCGATGACCTACAGTTAACTCAGAAAAAAAATCAAAACTCCTCAGTGTGGCATGCAAGCCCTTGTTGATCTGGCCTCTCCTCCCTGCCCAGCTGAACTCATCACCTACCTCTCCCAGGCCCCGTAATTTATGTTCCACTTACTGATCTAACTAAGTTTTATGAATTTACCACAACCTCACAATTCCTTGTTTCTGTTTCTAATCTGCTCTCTGCCTAGAATGTCCTCTCCTGTCTCTATCAGATTAACTCCTAATCATCTCTTTGGCAGAGGGTGTCTTTGAAGGGACTCAATATAGAACACCCTTTTCCCCCCCTCTCAGTTCTGAATACATTTGAAGAACAAATTAAAGGATGGGGAGAGGGAGTAGGAGATCAAAATAGCACTTTCATTACTGCTGCAGTCCAGAGTCAATGTCATGGCTTTGGGTCTGTGGGCCCAGCAGGAATGCTCATAGAAAGCCCCAGAGCTGGGCAGCTCACTTGCCCACTGCAGCATCCCTGAGTGGAACAATCTCTCCAGTGGCCAAGGCAGACCCTGGAAAAGCACTGCACACTATGTGTTGTGAGGAGCAGATACCAAGAACAGGAAGAGAAACAGCCTGACTAGCCAGAGATCCTTTGAAATCTACCAATTAGGCCAGTCACTTTATTGTCCCTGGGACAGAGAGAGTAAGGGACTGAGAGAGCTCAGGAATGTGCTTTAAAAAATCTCTCCACTGGGGCCAGCTGGATAGCCCAGTGGATAGGGCGCTGGCATACCACATGGGAGGCCCTGGTTTCGGTTCCCAGGGACCTCTCCTAGCAGGCAGACCGCCTTGAGAAGGGCAAGCCGCCATGGGCGGGCCAGAGCCGCCGTGGGCAGGGCAAAAAACTGCCATGGACAGGGCAAAAGCCGCCACGGGCAGGGAAGGTTGCCCACGAATGGAGCGCAGCCAGCTACCCGCGAACTGAAAGCCGGCCGTGAATGGAAGCAGAAGCCGCCCACAAGCGGGGAAAGCCGCGCCTGCGCAGTGACCAGTCTTGGTGCGTCGCCGCAGCAGGGGGGAAGGGGAGATATGTAATAAAATAAATAAATCTTTTAAAAAAAAATCTCTCCACTTGGAAACCAGAGATTGGAAAAGTCACTCCCATCTAACGTTATTCTTCAGGCTTCCCTCCAATGCTTGCTCCTTTGTGTATACTTCTCTAACTTTTGCTGAGAGACTTAGAGGCTCCTTTGCATATGCCAGTATTTTTTCAACCAAGGGTGAGTTTACCCTCCAGGAGATATTTGGCAATATCTGCAGACATTTTTGGTTTTCACACAGGAGAGAGGGTTGCTACTGGCATCAAGTGAGTAGAGGCAAGGGATGCTGCTAAACATCCTACAATGAGCTAGCCCCCCACGACAAGGTATCATCCAGCTCAAAATGTTACTGGGCCAAGGTTGAGAAACCTTGTCCTAGGCAAACATTGCCCCTAATTTGTACTCTCCCACCCTCACCTTCTTAAAGTCCCTGAAAGCAAAGATTGTGTACTTCATTTTGGAGTTCCAGTGCTTAGTTCAGGGGTTCTTAACCCTTTTTTGTTCCACAGATCCCTTTGCCAGTCAGGTGAAAACCACGGCCCACTTCTCAGAATGTAGTAGCAGATAGTTTTATGACACTCAAATCAGTATGCCTTTAAATTAAATTGTAGCATTATTCAAAATTACATTTTACAACTTTCCCATAATTTCAATACCTGATAACGCGGTCCAACATCTGTTCAAATGGTCATTTTTGGCAAACATTTAAAAATTTGAGTTTTCCCACGGTGTCGTAAAACCATCTCCACCATCCTTACCAACCTTTTTGCAGGCAGTTATCCACTGCACTCAGAACACACTACATCGAAATAAAAATCATACTAAGGCCACACTACTCTGTGTATTATTTAATAAGAATTTTTTTGAATTTTCAATTCAAGCTCATGAACCCCCTGAAGTCTTGGGGGTCTGTGGACCCCTGGTTAAGAACTCCTGGCCTAGTAGTGATCAATAAACATTTGTTGAAAGATTTAAGGAATGAATGAATGAATGAGTTGTGTCGTAAGCATCGAAACTTCAGGAAAAACAATTAACCCTCTGGATGACCCAGAGAACAGAGATGGCTAAGGCTGCTAATTTGGGCTTCACAGTGTCTGTGAAGTACTAAAATTTCTTGTAAAATGATGTATGTGTATATTTTCATTTTTTCTGAGAAGAAGGCCTAGATTTTATCAGCTTCTCAAGGAATTCTATTGCTCCAACAATCTTAAAGCCACATTTAAGACAGTAGTTTAAAAATTATATATACCTTGAGCATTAGTATATCAGTCCCTCTTTCTAGGAAAGGTCTGGATACAAGTTTCTGATTACCTTGTGGCTCTGACTCATAATACCCGAATTTAAGAACCACAATGCTTGTTTTTATGCTCAGCACCTCCTGCATCTGAATATCTCATTGTCCCTTTACTTTCTTGACCCTTAGGTCACATTTGCTGTGCTGACATATAGGGAGCTTTCAAATATTGTATCCTGAGCTTTTCCTCAATCCTCCCGCATTTCATTTGTTTCCAATTTTGTATTCAATTTACCAGGACAACATGCAATGTTAACAGAGACATTAGAGATTATTTGTCGAATGCAGCCATTTTACAGATGACAAAACTGAGGCCCCAAAGTGATGTCAATTGCTCAATATCAGAGGAAGTACAAGGAGTCAAGAACAGGTTTCTTGATTCCATTTGAGCGTGCTTTTCAGCATGTAAGATAATGTTTAAACTCTCATGACTTCCCAATTATTGCCTTTTATGCCATCTTGCTTCTTAAGTAATTATAGCTCTGGTACATAATGGAAGCTGCCTGCCATATCTTGAGATATGATAACAGCAAAACATTAAAAAGAAGTAATAAATAAAAGAAAGAGGAGAATAGACAACTCCATGACAATGATAGTTACTGATTTTGGAAACACAAGCCAAACAGATCCTTGCACAATATGCCTTAACCCAGAGTTCTCAGAAAAGGTCACTAAGGATGTCCTCTCCTCTTAGGTGAAACAGAACTTAGGTCCCCAAGACTGACTGCATATTGAGGTCTGACTCAGACAGGTCAAGTGAGCTGAGACCTCATACCCTAAGTTCCAAAAATCAGGAAAGGTGCAGACAATAGAGACCAAACATTGGCCAGGTAACAAGTACATCAGTAAGAGATTACCACCTTGTTTACTGCCAAGAAAAGGCACTGTCTCAACATTTCACCTTCTTTCTACCAGCTGGTGTTAACCCCTAGCAAATCAGAATCAGCTTCTCTGCCTCTGATACAGACCTGGCTCTACTTTCCAACTTTAAGCCTCAGTTTTCCTATGTCTAAAAAACTTGATGATAAGGCAACCACCCCATAAGGTGCATGTGGGTGCTTAGCTATTGTATGGATTCTAGTAAGCGCTTAATAAATATTAACTATTAGTATTTAGTTTTGATATTTTAATGGAATTGTTTTGGAGGATATTCCTCCAACTTAACCATTATGTTTTTCAGTTTCTCAGTTGTTTAATAAATTCTGCTTTGGAAACGCAGCGTTCTCTTCAATAACTGAGATGAAACATCTCCTTCACATTTCAGTCAAAAATTCTGCCACTGAGCAAGTGAAGGAGTTTGGTGTTTAATTTCATGCTAGCAATCTACTAATCAAAATTGCTGCTTAATTACCCTAATTCTCAGTTAACCAATACAAAGAAGATTCGGTGTTTGGAATGGATACATTTTTACTAAATTAAGTTGAATTACATCTTAGTTTAACAAATTATTTTTTCAGTCTTTAATGTTATTGATCTCTAAAACTGTGGGGGAGTAGAGTGACATAGTGGTAGGGTGCTGATGATACAGAGAAATTTGTGTAAGGAGAAGAAAATAAAAGCACAAACTGGCTCAAATGCTTAAATTGATCTTACTAGTTGTTAGAAAGAAAAACAAAATCCTTCCAGTTCAGCATTAAAAACAGTTTTGCCTGATGTAGCTCTTTCAGGGGATGTGTGTGTGTCTGTGTTTTGTAGACATATCCTAAATTTGGGGATTGTGTGATGCTTTTTATGATTAATTAGACAACTAGGCATTGGGATTTTTTTCTTTTGGACTCCAGAAGCAAAGTTGTCTTTGTTACACTTTTGGGATCCTGGTTCCATGCAGGTCCTGTTGTTTTTGGTTATTTTTTCCCCCCTTTAATCCCAATACCCACTTCCCTCACCAACAGATATCCACTTGGATTTGTTTAATTATGTCTTGGATACACACATGTCTTTGCAAACTGTGTCGATGTGTATATTGCTTTTCTCACTCAAGACTATGTCTTTTGGATTTAACCATGTTGCTGTATGTACATCTACTATATTGCTTTTAACTGCTATGTGGTATCCCAGACAAGCATTTGCTACATTTTATTTATACATTCTCCTAGTTATTGGACCTAGATGGCCTCCCCATCACACTTACCACATACCACCATGTATAACAACCTCATAGGTGACTGGTTATGTATATTTGAGAATATTCTCTGGGGTATAACCCCAGGAGTGGGACTGATAGTTCTCAGAAGAAAGACTATATATATTTAAGTAATATATGTTCATATACATACATGCATTTGCAGTTGTATGTGTATGCATTACATAATTGGTGTCAGGTTACTCTCCAGAATGGCCAATCTGATGTACATACCCAATAGTGCTCTAGGATCCCTGTTTCCACCAGATTCAGAAACACTTCATATTCTCCTGTTTCCAGTTTTGTCTCTCTGATCAGTAAACACGATATTTCATTGTTGTTTTAATTTGCTTCTTTTTTTCGCTGATTTCTAATGACGTTAAGCATCTCTTCATATACCCATTAACCATTTGGATTTTCCATTTTGTGAGTCACTTCTATAGCCTTTGTCTTTTTTAAAAAAAAATTTCTAGGAGTTCTATGTTTATTAGTTTTAGGCCTAGCAAATATTTTCCTCTGGACAGTGACCTGGTAACCCTGTCTGTGATGCCCTTCATTGAACAGAAATTCTTAGTTTTTGCATGGTTATAGCCATCAGTTTTGTGCAGATTTGTTTGTGCTTCTTGGATCTAAGGAGCCATTCCTGAGGATGAAATTAGAAAATATTCCTTTACATTTTATTTTATTAGCTTCTGTAGCAGTTTGGGCAGTTTAATGTAATTATGAATTCCACAAATAGATATTGGATTATGCTTGTTAATCTGGGCATGATTAGGTTATGATTAGGGCATTAACTGGGCCACAGTCAGTAGGGCATTGAGCCCCACCTCTTGGTGGGTGTGGTCTCAAGTACAAAAGACCTTGCAAAGGACAGGGTTGGAGCAGTTTTGAGTTGGAGTTGCCGGGAAACAGTGGACAGAGGAGCTTGGTCTTGAAGAAAGAGAGAAGCAAGCCATTTGCCTGATAGTCTACTGCTGGCCTTGTGGCATAAAGCGAGCCTGAGCCCAGAGAGAGACAAGCCCTGGGAAGAGAGGAACCCAAGAAGCCTAAACCCTGGCAAGCGTCGGCAGCTGTCTTGCTCCAACAGGTAGAAACAGACTTTGGTGAGGGAAGAAACTTATGCTTTATGGCCCAGTAACTGTGGACTTCTACCCCAAATACATACCCTTTATAAAGACCGGCCAATTTCTGGTATTTTGTATCAGCACCCCTTTGGCTGACTAATACAGCTTCATAGTTTTTTTTTTTTGCACTTTTTGGTTGTTAATTCATTTGGAATTCTCTTTTATGTGGTGCAAAGTAAGAGACTTATTTTATTTCTGTCTGCATAGTAACCAGCTTAGCCGATATCATCTATTAAAAATCTACTTGTCTAGACTGACCTGTTATGCTCCTGCAATCATATATCAAAAATTCTAGTTTGGAATTATTATAGACATATCTTGTTTCTCTTCCTGGTCCTTGCATTTTAATACAAAGTTAAATTTTACTTGCAATAAATCTCATAGCATCCTCCAAGATCTATTTGCCTTCCTACTGGAAATATTTGACTAAGGGTATATTTAAGAGAATCTTATGCTAAAAATTTTCTTAGCATTCTGACACTGAGACTATCAGAAAACTCCAAGTTCAAAGATCTTTTCCTTTAACATTTTGAAAATATTACTCTGTTGTCTTCTTCATCTGGAGTTGCCACTGAGAGATTTAATAGTAACAGCTAACCCAGAGTGCTCACTGTGGCATTAGAATACTATAGACAGTGTTTAAACATTTGACATAGCAGAACTCATATACTGTTCATTGTAGCAATTTCATTCTTGTTCCCTTGTAGGTATAATTTACTTCTCTCCCTTGAAAGCTTGTAAAATGTTTCTTTTTCTTCAGTGTCCTTAAATATTAGTATATTGTACCTTGGTATGGTTTCTTTTTCCGCTATTTTGTTTATCAGTCCATGGGTCTTTTTAAATCTAAGGTCTTATTTAATCCTGAGACTTTTTTTTTTAATCAATTTTTTTTTTTAGGATACATCGATTACATAATTGTTACACAGAAATTTTAGGAGTACCCATATGCCCCACCTCCCACACCTCCCACAACCTCCCACATATACATCCTTCATCAGTGTGGCACATCACCTGTACTAGATATACACATCTTGGGGCTTTGCCACCAAGCATAGACCACAGTTCAGACTGTAGACCACACTCTCTCCCACACAGTTCTGCATGATACATGATGATATAAAATGGCCTATATCTTCCATTGCAATGTCACCCAGGACAGTTCCCCAGTTCCAAAAAAAGCCCCCTCTCCCTGCCCCCAAAGTGTCCAGTGGCCACTGGCTCCACATAATTTTGTAATTTCTTCCATTGTGTGAATCACAACAAGTCTATAACAGGACACCAGCAAGTCCACTCTAGTCCATATCTCTTCCCCCAGTCCCTAGGAGTCTGGGGTGGTGATGTCCCCTCCACCACCAAGTGAGAGGGGGCTTATATCCCGTGGATACGATGGAAGAGATTATCCTGCCTGCAGCTGCAGACTCTCTCCATTCCCCAAGATAGCCGTTGTCCATTATCACCTCCCCACTAGGTGTCCTGGGTGAGTCCATTGAGTTGTAGAGTAGGAGTTGCAGGTCCACCGAGCCTCTGGACCCAGTTGGCACATGGACAGTCCGTAGTCTCCAGGCTCTGGAAGTTTTCTGAGAAATTTTTATTCACTATTTCCTCAAATTTCCTCTCCTCCATTTATTTACTCCCTCCCCCCTCCATTTATTTACTCCCTTCCCCCTCTCTTCCATTTATTTACTCCCTTATCCCAAAACACCTGTTATATAAATCTCAACATTTATTTTACTTCTATCCTCCATATCTCTTACTTTTCTTTTATATTTCCTTGCCTGCTCTTTTCTGGGAGAGTTCCTCCATCTGATCTTCCAGGTCATTGACTCATTCTTCAGATATGTTAAGTTCTTTATTTCAACTCTCTTACTTTTTGCCCAATTACTTTCACTGATCCATTCTTATAATATTTTTTTTCAGTTGCACGTTCCCAATAATCTCCTTTTTTCTTTGAGGATTTTTATTATACTTTTGAACAATTTTTGTTCTTCCTGGCACATAAAGTGTACTTTATCTGGTATAGGTTATTCAGTGTCTTCATTCATACTGCTTGTACCTCAAAAAATAGCTACCTTGGTTGGTTACACTTTCAAGCTGAAGCAACAAAAGCCTTGGGCTGTCTCTTCTACCCAACAGAGTGTATTTCACAATGGGAGGGGTGTGCTCCTCAAGGAAGAATGTCTCTGACGTTCAGATTGGCCCTCTCTCACTCACCCTGCCACCACCTAGACAGCCTGGGTTGAAATCTCCCTATACCTTTGGCACTACTCTTTATCAAGAGCTGCCTCTCTGCATTGTAACCACCTATCCCCTGGGGTATTGAAAGGGGAAGGGGAGAGGGAGAAAAGAAGGCTGAAGGGCTGGCCTGACCCCTGCTCCCCCCACCTTGTTTTCCTCACTCTCCTTCCAAGCAATAGAGCTCTCCCCCACTGACTCCTGTCCATAGCACAGGGATGCCATCCCCTCACTCCCCTAATCTGCCTCTGTTACCCCAAGAGCTTCTTACAATTTTAAGTTCAGTTGGATGGTTACTCAACCTTCCTCTCTCTCTTGGCATCCTCAGGATTGGGTAGGGGACAACCATCACCTAGAATTAGTTCACTCTCCACAGGACTGAGCAATTACTTTTTTGGTTCTCAAGTGTATTCAGCCCTCATTTCTAAAATATGTTTAAGAATACATGACTGCCAAGAAATATGGTAAGGCTGAGTCTTTCACTCAGGAAGTTTTAGCTCTACATTGATAGAAGGGGTTTCACGGAGACTCGAGGTGGCAGTTTTCTGGTTAATGTGTATAACTTTTAGAAAGAACATGGTCAGCCAGGACAACATGATGGGTGTTGGCAAGTTCATATACCTCAGCCATAGGAATTGGCCTCCAGTCACCCTGCAGAGAAGTTTCACTCTTTGCCTTGTTCTTGTCTTCTTTCCCCTTTCCCTCCCTTTCTCTCTCTCTCTCTCTCTCTCTCTCTCTCTCTCTCTCTCTCTCTCTCTCTCTCTCTCTCTCTCTCTCTCTCTCTCTCTCTCTCTCTCTCTCTCT
>PVKH010014529.1:0-16455 GCA_004027955.1 Chaetophractus vellerosus
CTTGGGTCAGAGCTTCTCCTGTTGATCTTGCTGATCATATCCATGGGTGTTACTGGACAATATGCCAGAAGAAAGGCTGCTAAAGTAGCATTCACAGTCCATCTAGGCTCTTTTATTATCCTGAAGTGTGATAATGGAGGTTTTCAAAGTCTGGTCCCCAGACTACCTTCCTAGAAATACTTGGGTATCACTTTTAAACCACACTCTAGTCTAGAGTAGGCAGAAGCAACTGTGGCATGAGGGCTGAGTTTCCTGTGTCTCCAAGCTCTAAGTAGAGAAGCAGCAAGTAAATACCCCACATTTATTCCCACCATCCCCTACAGTGAAACATTCCAGAGCTGCAGCAATAGGTGGTTCCAAGGGCAATAATTAATCTTTATGAATCTTAAAGATTTTCTTTTTCTATTTTCAAATCGCTAACATTTAGAGAGCACTTACCACGTGCCAAGCCTGCAGGAGATTGTAGAACAAAGTAAATTTTGTGTTCATTGCAGCTCAGTCAATACTTGTTCTAAAAATAGGTAGGAAGATGTTCTTGGGTCACTAGCTTCACTCTTCTGCATGCGACTCAGCATGGCGGCGATGCTGAAATGAGCACACACCACATCATAATTAAGCATTCTCTTACCTTTGTGGCAGCTAGCCAAGACCGAGTCCCATATTCCATCTTTTTTTTCCAGAGACTGGAACATGCTTTATGAATGAGCATTGTCCTACCTGGTGAACTCTGCAGACATCATGGTATAATTTGGAGAAAAGAGAGTGCTTTTACCAGCACATTTTTCAATATTGTGCTCTTTCAAGAGATGATATACTAGATAACCAAAGTAAACATATATCAAGCTTTACAGATTAAACTCATCACCTTTAATTGTACCAAGAAGTATTGATGTCATCTTGATCTCAAATTTGAACCACCACCTCAGATTACTTGATTCAAGTCTAACTGCATCTTTTTCTGCACTGTGCAGATGTATGCTGTACGTCTTTCTCTTTGCAATTTTCTTTATCTTCATGTGAAGTGAAACCCTTGACATGTATATGAATGTGTGCAAAATATTTAATATGGAATCTGCACCCTGAAAAGCCAATTTAGCACTCTCATATGCTCCAAGTTGTTATTGTACTTCTATAGAATTCACAATGAATTTAACAGTAGAAAGCACAACATAAAATATCCTTGACTTCATACATCTTTTAAAGTAAAGAGATTACCTGAAAATTCTATAAATTCAGACTCAGTGAATTAAATAGACTTTTGAGGTTCTTCTAATAATAGCTTTAAACACTGGGGAAAATAAATAGACTTTCCATCTATGTTTTCAATTTCAGATTTAATTATTAAAAACAGCCAATACCTTGAAAAATAAAATATACCAGTATCTCCTTGATCTTAACATAGTATTTAAATTTTTCTGTAATGTTCTCATCTGGTGGATACACATATTATAAATGAAATATTTGTGAAGTGCCTTCTTCACTTATAATTATATATACTTTGTTTCTCTTCTCATATTGGCTATATTTTATTTAAATCATAAAAATGTTTAACTTTTCCCATATTGTTAGATATTTAGATGATCCTACTTTTTGATTTTATAAATGATAGTATTATAAATATTCTATAGCACCAATATACTGGTGATTAAGAACTCCAACTTTGAAGTTGGACAGATTAAGTCTCGAAGTCTGGAAAAACCTCTTAATAGCTGTGTAAATTAAGACATGTTATTTAACCTCCCTGATCCTCAGTTTACCAATCTCTTAAATGGGTTCAAATGGCATCTTCAGGACAGATCTGTACTGAGAATTTAAAAAGATAATCCCTGTAAAGTACAGCACCAACACAATGTAAGTGCTCAATAATTGTTCACTACTATTGTTGTAGAACATGCTTTTTTTTTTTGAATTATTTACTTGAGTTGATTTCTCAAGAACAGAAATATTGTTTAAAGGATATAGAGATTCATTAACTCCATCAGAATATATTTGAATGTCTACTTTATGTTGGGTGCTAAAACAGGATGGTGAGCAATATAGGTATGAACCCAAATACAAAGAATGTTCCATTTGGAGGAAAGAAGACAGATATTACATTAAATAATTACAATTAGACAGAGTGTTGCAGAACAGGATGTCCAGCTCGTATAGACTGAGGAGCTATGTAGTGCCTGATTAACTTTCAAAGTATTGAACATTTTACATTTTAAATCAATATATGAAAGCAATATGCCTAGTTACCAAAATCCTCAATAAGTTTAAGCTAATTTTTTTCTTTATTCCTGCACAATGGTACTTCCTTTTAAGTTAACTTTTCATGTAGTTCTTCATTTGAAGTGGATTTATATATCATATGATTCTGAGTTTCAAAGTTTGTAAAAAGGACTCAACCATCATTTGTTCAATAAAGAAATGCCCATGTACTTAAAATAATAAAGTTATCTGAGTATAGATTTTGGATTTTCTTTTTTCTATTTCATATATATTTGTAGGTATATAGAAAATTACTAATTCCCTTATGTTAAGTTTTCGTGGTGGTTGTACCAAGGTTTTGCCATCATCTGCTTTTCCTTTATATTTTCTTCCATTGTTTCAATGTTTATACTATACATGTTCCAAGTTTTTTTCTCCTTGACCTTGAGAGTTCTCTAGCAATATCCAAAAATGCCACTGATATCACAGCAGACATATTTTTAGTTTTCTATACATAAACCATAGTTCTAATGTTCACTCAAGCACTGTGCAAAGAAAACTGCAGCTTGAAAACACAACCTAAAATCTCTGCTCTGATTAAAACTAAACTATGCTAAAGTCATTTTAGATCTTTCCATTTCTGTTAAGACAAAGTGATTCAGAACATTCATGCAGTCAATTTTGTAAGATCTTCAGAATATCTGCATGCTTTAGAGGAGGAACTTCCCCCAAATTAAAAGTGACCTTCACATTGTGCATTCATATTTATGCTGTTCTTTCATAAAGATGATTCACCAGTTCATAGATCAGAAATGTAATCCAAGAAACAAATTACTTATGCTTGAGAAATTTCCACTTAAGTATTTTTTTTAATTTATGAGATTTTTCTTAATACTTGAAGATTACTCCTTTTGACTACTTTTAAATTTCTTAAAGCAGCACATGAAAATTGCTTGTACTTATATATATCATGCATGCATGTATAATTTTAGCTGGTAGACTTTCAATAATAATCTGATGAAGATAAGGCACTAAAATTTAATCAGTGTTGAGGACAGACTACAATTTCCAGGTTATTGATCTTTGATGGGAAACTTCATGTGGTTGTCATTTTTATCTCTCCTATATTGAAGATTTTCAACTAAATCATACTCCATATTTCAGGAACAATATGGCTAGAAGCAGAGATAGTAATACAACAATATTATTCTCTCCAAAAAGATATGATAGATCTTTAAAATAGAGACCATACTCCCCTCACATACATAGGTGTGGTTGGGTCGAGGGTCACCTGACAGACTGACTCAGGGGATTATTCAAATTGGTTAACAATTGGTAGAACAAGTACACATCCAGTTGTTATGAGCAGGACCCCAGGCCTCCCGCAGTGCCAAGTGTTACTTTAAAGTGGCTGAATTGTGGCAAGATCAAGGGACAGGGCAAGGCAACTCAGGGTAGTATCTATTTATCTCCTGATCTGGAACTATCTTACTATTTTAACAACCAGTTTAACCATACCTAGGCCCACACATGAATATTTCCAATTAGGTCTGACTAATGGAATAAGTTAAACATCACTGTCCTGTAGGTTATCACGGGGCACATAAAGTCAGCGGTAGTTACATTATGTGTGATACTATTACACTGGAAAGGAATCTTAAAACAGTGCATCTGAAGAACTGGAGCCAGTAGGGGGAATCGTCCAGTTATTGAGGTAATTCTATAATTGGGAACCTGAAGAAATCTCTCATAGAGTGAAAGTGATAGGGAAAATGTTAATTAAGGGGACCCATTTACTGCCTCACCTCTGAGGTCTCCTGGACCAGATTACAGTTTGTGCTTCATATTGTGAATGAGAATTGAAGAAGATCCTCTATTTCTAAAAAGCTCCTTGTCACTCTGGAGCATTCTGAAATTTGCTTCCAACAAACCCACAGGATTTTCTGCTATATGATTTGCCAATAAATTCTTTTTCATGTGACAGATTGCTGTATAAAACTAAGACCTATTGTAGAATGGAGTATAAAGAGCTAGATCTCCATCTGGAAATTCCTCATGTCCAAAATTAACTCAGCCTGAACATCCTTATCTGTGGAGCCCTTGTATTTTGCATCTTCAATCCCAAACTGGGTTAGATAAAATGAAGCTCAAAACTGGCCAGATTCAGGTAGCTGCTTTAAAAGAGTAATTTTGTCTGTGATTTAAAAAAATTATTTGTTTTGTTTTGTTTTTTGATAGGTGGTTAAGCTACAGAAATCTTTCAAAAGTTCTTGTGGATAAATAATCAGGGAGAGTTACCATATAAAATGATTGACATGTCTATTTTTATCATGTTCTTTTTAATTATTCTTGTCTGTGTCTCTCAGTTACATCATACCCAGTACCTGGGGTATTTTTTCTCATTCAAACAACAGAGATAAAATGGCCCCGTTGTTAAGATACTAGCCAGAGTTACAACATATAGGTTTCAACAAAGAACTGAAAAGTCTTCTCCATTTTCAAATTTTATGACCATTCATTTCAAACCCTAAACTTGTATGTTTTCATTTTATATTGATTTTATATATATTCTTAGATATTTTATAGCATTTATTGAACACTTCAGTACACCCAACAATGAGCTAAATATGTGAGGAAATATAAAAGAAGTACATAATGCCCACCATGCTATCAATTGGTGTATCATTTGACAATAATAAGACTTGTATTTGAAAGCATTAGGTACAAAAGAAATCATGAAAGACAATATATTAAAAAGTCCTTAACTAAGCATAATTAAAATTCAAAATGAGATTTTCAGCCTGTTGGTAACTGAAATGACCAAAACTCTATTTTGTAATTCTTAACCATGTCCACTAACAACCAATCGTAAATAAGTACAGTGCTAGACTTGGATATCCATTACTTTATGTAATATTCACAGTCCAGTGAGGTTGTTTTATAAAGAAATGGAACACTAAACTTAAATAAGAAGCAAGTGACATAACAAGAATGTGTATCCAGGCCACTTAACTCCAAGTCCTTTCTTCTGTCCAATGCCACAAACTTGTCTCAACACCACTGCTGTATGTATGGATAAATTAAGTGAAGAGCTAGATGGATGGATGATTGGAAAGCAAATCTATTTTATTTTTCATTTGTAATCTATTATCACCCTTAACTCTAAATTATTGAATATCTGTTGGAAGCAAGAATTTCCCCCCCCCAAAGGAGGAAAAACCTTACCACTCAGGTGATACTAGAAAAGTAACTTTTACGTTTAAGTTGATTATTTACAGATTTCTTAGAACACTATATTAATATGCTATATTCTTTTAAAAACTAATTATATTCTTCTACTTGAGTTGTTAATATTTTTTGCAGCTAATCGATATGTGTGTTTTAATTTCATTGTCTTTTATATTTTTATTTCAAGTGAAGATGTTATGAAGAGAACAACTGATTAATAAATTAATTAAATATCTAGTAAAATCAACTGTATGCCTACATCAATAACTAAAATAAAATTTATCATTTTAAGACTCTTATTTATTAATTAAGGGAAAATGATATGCATTATTTAATAATCTATACATACATCCCATGATTCCCAAATGAACTTCTCTTTGTTTAAATAATATCAAATTTTAAATGGAAAATAACATAATGGTACTAAATTCTAGTTGCAGCCTCAGTTTGTCAAACAGGAAGATATTTGTTTTTTAATTTTCCAAAAAAAGTTAAGAAAAGCAGACTTCACAGATTCAGCTGAGCTTATAATATAGGAAAAGATCAATGATTCAGTTTCCTTTTGACAAAAAAGTTCTAAAGAATTTACTCTTACAAATCCCACAGTGTAACTACCTTTACACACAGGTAATCTAACTTTATGTGATACCTCTTAAACATGGGACTGGAGTGTCAATTAAATGGAATTTGGGTAATAGTAATAATATACTAATGAACTGCTTAAAAGTAGAATAAAATTGTAATTGTAAAAATATTTTTAAACTTTCAAAATCAGGTTAGGGAAGAAGTACTGCAGCCAGAGGGACTATTAGGATCTGAAGTTATGCATATAAAACAAACAAAACAAACATTTCAGGAAAAATAGTTTCATAAGTATAGGTTTTTAACATGAGATCTCAACCCGATAAATATGTAACAGGGAGTAGATATAGGGCTATAATTAATCTTATTTTCTGGCCTACCTATAATTGTGAAGTTAAACTATATAAGCCTTCAGAGGAAATCCCTTTGGGACCACCCAGAGGTTACATAAGAACTCAATTAGTTCAAAAGAAACAAAATGCCAGAGGAGGTATCCTTGTACCTCAAGAAGATATATATCTTCATGGAAATCTATGGATTTGGAAGCATAGGTAGCATAGCCTAGCATTTAATATAAAAGAAGAGAGGAGTGGTACATTAACTGCCCAAGTGGAGGGTATTGATGTCTTTTTATGAACACAGATACCAGTAAAGATGTAAGACAGAATAGGGATGAAATTGTCACCTATTCAGGTACGTATTAATATTTTTCAATGAATATTTATTGAGCCTTTACTATGGGCATCCAGCAATGGTAAGTGTACTTATGGAAATTTCAGTCCAGTGGAAGTGGTCCTTTAGCTTTACCAAAAGCAAAGATTCCTACGCATGATGCCTTGACTCCTTGATGCTTTCAAGTATATATGATAAATAATAATAAGCAGCTGCAATCTATTTAGTACCACTTTAGACACTTTATAAGATAAAAGAATTAATTCATTTAATCTTCACAGTGACCCTGTGAAGTTGGCAATATATCTCTTCCCATTTTATAGATGAGGAAACTGAGGCACAGAGCACTTTAGTAACTTGTCCAGGGCCAGACAGCTAGTAAGTGGCCAAGCAGGGATTTTACCCTAGGTAGTGCAGCTACAGAGCCAATCCTCTTAACTACTAAAGGGGAACAGGATATGGGGGCTTAATTCTGATTGTTGAGTAGGTTCTGGTAGAAGTACCAAGAATATGAATTGAGGAAAAATATTGTTTTAAAATTTATAATACCCTTAAATTGCTGGGTATGGTCAAAATACATCATAAGAAGAGTCAAAAATTTTGGAAGGCATACTTATGATCCATGGCAGAGAAAATATGGTGTATCTAGCTTCTGAAACATGAATGATCTCTACAAAGAAATGGTTGTGATCAAGAGGAAAGGAGGGACTTATCTTGGAAAAAATATAGAAGAGTTATAAAATGCATGATAGGAAGGCTTACCATAATAAAAGGGACATTTATCTAAGGGAAGGAAATATATGTTCCTACAGTGCTTGAAAAGAATGATGATGTTAAAGGGGATAGGAAGATATTAGGTATTTTTCCATGTTAAATGAGTTTGGGTCTCCAGGTCCACATAAATCATAATTCAAGGAATTGAAAGAACTAGCAGATTTATTTAAGGGACATTGGTTAGTTACCTCGATGAGCTAGAGCCAAAATACTTTTAGGTAATAATGATGCTCAGATATATTGAGCAGGATCATGTGCCATGATAATTTATTACATTTAATTTTAATAACTAAACTTTGAGGATATGTGCTATTAATGTCACCATTTATAGATGAGAAAACCTGAAGCTTGAGAGGTTAAATATCTGGTCTATTCAGACAGCCATAAGTGATTGAACAGACTTCAGATGCACATAATTTTGATCCCAAAACCCATGCTCTTAGCTCTATTTGCCTCTAAAGCAATCGTCCCAATGCCCAAAATGAAAAAAATGAAAACAGATATGTTTCAGAGCTTAATGTCAATATCCAACAAAAACTCTAAACTGTTATTAAACAGTTGCTTAATAAGAAAACAGAAAATAATCACTAAGAATAAGTCCAGATACTTTAGGATGGATTGATAAGCTGGGAGATAAGGGTAATACTACTCTTTATCAATTTTATCAGGGGATTTGGTGTCATTTATTGAAAAAAAGTGGAAAAAAAGAATTTTAAAAATAAGTTATTTGAATGAGGATATAATCATATTTGTGGTTATCAAAATACTGCGAAGAATTAGTCCACATGATTTTTAGTCCACTGGATATAGGGGACATAATTCTGATTAAGTTAGGATTCTAAAAGGAAAGGGAATGAATTGACCTAAGAAGAAGAGATTTAATAGTCATGAATATAATATTTAAACTTAGGTTCAAAAAGGTAACTGCATAAATATAAGAGAAGTGAGTCCCGACTTATCAAGAGTTGGTATATAAATAGAGCCCCTAGAAATGTAATTACAAGCATTATACAAATTAACATCGTGACTTTGCCTCCCCCCAAATAGTGATTAACTGGCTTACCCTAAATGGCTTGTTTGAAAGAAAGGAGCTTATATATGTGATGTCCACTGTACTTAATAAACCCCAGTCAGGATCCTGTGTTCCCCTTGTCTCTATGTTTAAGAGGAACATTCAGAAAACGGCAACAGGAATGGTGAATGGTCTAGAAATCATGTGATGCAAAACTTATTTTGAAGAAATTGAGAATAGTTTGTCTGAGGAAATAAATAGAACATGCTATTTACATAGTAAGAGTTGAAGGGTTACCAGGGATTATTATAATTGTTTTTACAACTCCAGATTAACATAATTATCTATAAAAATTTCAGAGTTCAGAACACCAAAGGGTGAAAAGTGATAGAGTGTTGATTGCATCTCAATTTAAAGAAGACCATATCAACAAGAATTGAATATTATTTCCTGCAGTTGTGAGATTTCCATCACCAGCAGTGTTTGTATGAGGGCCTGGCTTTGCCCTAATTTACCCCCCATAGCTCCTGCTGTGCTTCTAAACCTCTCTGAGCCTCAATGGGAATGATAATAGGACCTACCTCACAGGGAGCATGTAGAATTAAAGGAGATGCCATGTGTTAAGGGCTTAATGCATCCCTGCCATGTATAAATTGCTCAAAAATGATACCTATTTTTATTACTAGGCAACCAGGTTCTAAATAAAATACTGTAGAGAAGGTGCTTTTATCATATAGAAGTAGAATGAGACAACTCTAAATTGCCTTTAAAGTTATAGAATCTGCAATCCTATGACTCAAACATTGTGAAATCAATAATTACACTTCTACAATTTCTTTAAATATACTTACATCATGGTTATGACTACTTTGAGCCAAACATTTTGGTCTTTCTGATCCACAAATAAAACTTTATTATACTAATCTATATGTAAGAGTCAGTTGTCTGGGACAATTAATCTATATAAAGTAAGTTGATAGATTTAATGTATGTGTGACTCAGGTATTCCAAAATTCCTACACTGGCATTTCAGTTAAAAGTGATATGTGCAACTGCTTTTATTATTATCTCAGCTCAAATATCTAATTTCATTAATCTTTGAGGTAGTCAGTTTTTTTGAAAATAATACATGGAAGATATAAAATGCAGATGGATATGCAATTACATATACAATTGCTGAAACTTTACATATTATGGAATCATTTGGAATACATTGGGGCATGTAAGTCACTTTGCAGGACTACAAAGCCTTTAAATGTAATAGTTCTTGATTTTCTCTGCCAAAAGCTGCAAGGGGGAAGAAATAATAACTTCTAATAATTGAAATTACCTTTTATTTTCAAATTCACTTAGATACAAGTACCCACATTCACATACTCTCTACCTACTGCCAAATGCTTCCAAGGTTTTGTGAACGGTAGCCCTTAATAGACAAGGAAACACTCTGTGTACTGGTAATTTAAAAATAATTAAAGCATGGATTAATTTCAAACAGTATTATTAATTTCAGAGGAAGTTGACTTGAAGGAATGTGTAAATTACAAAGCAAATAAAATAGGGTAGAAGTAAGTCAAAGGAGTTTATTTGAAATATAGATTTATGATGATATTGAATTAAGAATATGTTTTAATATAACTAAGTTTCATTGCACACTTACTATGTACCAGATAGTATACCAAAATTATTATATTTTATATTCAATATGTATAATCATATTAAATATGCTATGTATAATTTAAAGCTCAAAATAGTCTTAAGAAGTCAATACAATTCCTCCTTCATGTATGAGAAAATTGAGATTCAGATAAGTCAGGTTACTCACCCAAAACAATACAGCTGGGTAGTGGAGCATGTAGTCTAAAACCTTGGCAACACCCATGCATATAACCACTACTTGCCACCATTTACTAATAGCCACAGAGATAACCATCATCTAAGAAAGAATCCTTAATAAAATATGACTCTCACTTTTAAGCAGTAATAAGATGAAGGTTATTTGTTGTTGATATATTATAGTGAAGCAAGAGGTGTTTGGTCATTCTTCATGGCAATTTTAGTTTATTTCCTGTCTTCTTATTTGGACAGTGGGCTAGTTTTTAAAATAACACTTTCTTAGGGACATCCCTAAGCCTTTGACATTTTTGAAGTCAATCCCAAATTAAGCTGTTTTAGATGTGTGCATATGTTTGATCTTTTATGAAGAAAGGCATCTTATTTGTAGAATGACTGGGTAAGAATTCAGAACTATAAAGTAAGAGCTATAAGGTAGAAGTTGGTTTTCAATTTGGTGCATTGCTGTGAACCAAGGTATAAAACGGCTTGCACTGCATAAAACCTATTAATATTTAATACTTTGCTCCTCCATTTAACAATCCCCATAATAACGTGAAAAGAGTAAAAATAATGCTTTGTATTTATGTGGCACACGTCTCCATGGAGCCCAGAGGATTTGGTTGACTGGATCTAAAAATGGCTTTGTCAGGGAGAACAGGAAACTAATACTATCATAATTATTTTGCAGTTATTGAAATGTACACTGAGTCTATATGTACCTGCTAATGTGACTACTATGCAGTCAAAATGATACTGATGGCTTCCGCCAGCTATCATCATGATTGGCAGGGACCATACTAAGGAATCATACATAGGGGTTTTATTTTATTTTTTGGTTACAGAGACAAACTGAGTGACAAAACAATATTTTAATTTGTAGATAATTCAATTATCATACTAATTATTGGAGTACTGTAGTAATATTTTATATTACTTACTACAGTAATATTTTATATTATTTGACTTTGTCCTGGCAATATTGAAATACATACATATACTATTTTTTACTAAATAGCTCAGTTGCAAAAACTCACTTGCCAAGGTAATTGTAATTCTAAGTAAGTTCTAAGGCAATGAAACAAATTATTTAATGAAATGCTATAATTCTTCTGTTAAAAAGAAACAGTTGTTTTGTAATGTGAAAAAGCAAACACTCTCTTGGGAGTTGAGATATTTAATGCATGGTTGCTTTTTTAAAGTGGGGAACACTCATCTGTAAATGATGAGATAGTGACTCTAAAACTGAAAGTTTCTTGACTTTACCTTCTATGGTAAAGTAAGATATCCTAAAAAGTGGATTAAACCAATGAATATACATATGTGTAGTTTGTATTAAGTACATTGAAGGGGGAATTGCCCAACGTTGTATTAATGGTTCTGAAACTTTAGCATGCCCCCAAATCATCTGGAGGACATTTGAAAAATTCAGATTGCTTGGACTCAATCACAGAGTTTTTGTTCAGTAAATCTGATATGGTGCTTAAGAATTTGTATTTCTACAAGTTCCTAGGTGATGCTAGTGATGTTGGTCTCTGGACCAAAGTTTGAGAACCAGGGGTATTGTCAGTCATATTTTTGCTATCACCTTTTACAAAGAAAGAAATAATTATGACAAGATAGAAATTCTATGCCACCTAAACCATGTAATTTAGAGGATTCAAGTATGAGAAAGAGTCTGGGAAAGAGAAGGGAGCTAAACTGTCTCTATTCAAATAGAAAATGTTTAAATCTAGCTAAAACTCCATGCCATTTCTAACTGTTTGCATTACATTTCAATAGTCATTCAGTAAGTATTTTTTGAGCACTTATTATGCAACAAGGGCTTACATGCAACAGGAAAATACAGAAATGACTCTTGCCTTTGTGGAGCTTAATATGTACTTGATGTTACTTTGCTTTAATGTACTTAATTATAGGTTTAGTTTTATTGCATATTTCTTTTAAATTTAACTTCATTTATTTTCACTTATATTCTTCTTTCCCTCTCTCTATTCCTAGCTCATAATGAGTGCTAATAAATATTTGCTCATTTGTGTTGCTTCTGTGTCAATGGTCTGAAATGGTGACAAAGACTGTTTTGGCTGTTGATGGGACTAAGGCTGAGCCATTGTTAGCCAGGGGTCTTTGGACTGGAAGCCATTCCTTAATATGATAGGAAAGAAAGGTATGGAACAGCTATTTTAGTGAAATTGAATCATGGAAACGAACCTATGTGAAACATTCACTTTACTCAACTTTATTGTTTTCATTTGCATTTATTTCGTTATCAATATATTTTACCCATCATATGAAATGTTTTCTTCGAAATAGTAATAATTGGTGCATGGTAAAAGTTTCAAAATAGCAACTTTCATATACTGATGATAAAAATGTTGTTAGAGTACAAATTGACACTGTATATTAGGAGCCTTAAAAATCTGTTCACACTTTTTGAACCAACATTTCCATAGATCCAGTTTATAGAAATTGAAATAGAGATGCACACAATGATTATACCCTCATATTTACCATAGCATTAAATAGCAAAATACTGGAAACATAGTTTAAATTTCTCAGAGGAGTATCAGTTTCATAATTGTCGTCTGTCTCTTTCCAAAATCACATCCCATTTAATCAGTAAAATTTTAATTTGTAGATAATTCAATTATATAATTAAATATTTATGATATGTTTATAAAAACAAAACTCTAAATGTTTTAAAAATTTTTCTAACTCTAAGTAGGCATAAGAAAGTTATTGGAAAGAAATATACCAAATCTTAACAATGGACCTTTCTGGATTATAGGTTATTTATTTCTCTTTGCACTTGACTATATTTGCCAAATTTCCATGTAAAGAGCATGTTATTTCTATTATGAAAAAAAAATGGCTTTTTCTGTCTGCATCTATGTGTGTGTGACATCATCTGTGGAGTATATTCTTAGGCACTATAATGTGGACCACCTAGAATTTGGAACTGACAATTATGGTTTCACTCTGTATCATTGTGTAACCATAATTATTCCAATATTCTATTTCACAATACATATAATTGCCAGTGATCCTGGATAGGTCTTGACTTGTTCTTTAAGTACCAGTGTTTCCCTCTATCAGGTGAAAAAAAGAGAGAATAGATGTCTGAATAGAAAATGTGTGTCTTGAACGTTCCATAAATTCTGAACACTGCCTCCCCTCGTAAGCACAATATCTTCTCTGTTTATAAGCACCTCCACACTGTGAGAAAACATTGCTGAGGAGAATTTTGATATTATCCATACTCACTTCTGTGGCTAAATCCTTAATATTAATAAAAATAGAAAGCATCTCTCATCATGCTTACCATGTGGCCAGGAAATGTTCTAAATGTTAATCCTCACTACTGTCTTATGAGGGAGTTACTTTTATTTTCCTCATTTTATAGATGGGATACTGAGGCCTGCAGCCCTCAGGTCACTGGCTGGGAAAACTCGAGACCAGTACGCCAACCCAGACTGTGTGCCTCTAAAGTCTGCACTGTTTCTCAATGTTGTGTCCAGTGCTCTTCCCTTGATAGTTTTACTTTATTTTCTTCTGACAATGTGGAAAGAAAAGACCCTCAACTCATGATTGTGAAAACATGTTCCTCTCACTCCCATAAGAGGTTTGGTGGCTGGGTGTAAATTCAGCAGGATCCCTGAGTTGTTAAGCTCCTGCTGCTCATCATCGCATGCCTAAATGAGGACTTAGTGAGTGAGGGAGCTGCCATCCTGATTTTGAACATCTGTCACAGCAGCTAAACTCCCAGCTGCTGTTTCATTATTGGTGATGTGAAGATGTCAGGGGAGTTTTTGCTTTTAAAAGTGGCCCTGTACTTTTCAGTAATTAAAGGGAAACAGGATTCATAATATCTGAAAACATATCAGTGACACTGAACCGAAATTGTTTTGGATGACTAATAGATTTCAGTAGAAGATTTCCAAAGCATATTAGCACCTCAGCATAATTTATGTTTATGGGAGTGTAACTTTCATACACTTATGAAATAGCACATAGCAATTAATGAAGTTTTAAAACTTCAAAATATAGGTTATTTATTTTCGCTTACATAGTTGCAACCATAGGGAGGAAAAGGCTAGAATATAGTCCATTAAAAAATAGTGTAACTTTGGAGCTGATGTAGCTCAAGTGGTTGAGTGCATGCTTCCCATGTATGAGGTCCAGGTTCAATCCCCAGTACCTCTTAAACAACAACAACAGCAACAACAACAAAAAAAAAACAGCTCTCATTGAGGAGCAGATGTAGCTCAGTGGTTGAGCATCTGCTTCCATGTACAAGGTCTTGGGTTTAATTCCCGAGACCTCCTAATATATATATAGTGTAACTTGGGGTAAATTGTGACCTTTCTGTGGTAGTCTACAATTTTCCTGTTTTTATAAAGAAGCAGTTTTATGAGATAGGAGCAAAACATTTGAATACCGTTACAACTTGCCATGCAAGTTTCATATAAAAACAATCTAAAAGTAATTTCTTATTAATCCCAGATCCATAAATCTTTGTTCTTTTTGGTCTATATACTTTGTATACTCTTGAAGAAAGGGCACAACCTGGTTCCCCAGTGTCTAGCAAATGTTCTATATGCAGTGAGAAATCCACCATGTTAAAAACTGATTTCCAAATGTTTGTGTGTGTGGATGTTTTCTGTATACTTGAACATATTTGGACTCATATTTCTTATTCAGTGATTATTTGGGATGATTTCACAATTGAAGAGAATAACAATTTGGGGAAATTTCAAAATGCTCAATATGAATTGAAGTGAGAAAGTCCCCTATTCCCCTGAACTCAATGTTGATGAATTATCATGTTGTGGAGTTTTCATGATAATGATAATAGTGGTATGGCTGGTATCACCAGACAACTAGTTTTTCTCTCAAATACCGATTTTAATGGCCTTTCCCAGAGATTGCCTTCCTGTGAATACAGGCTTCTCTGTGAATGCATATTCTGAGAATCCCCGTTTTATACACACACACACACACACACACAGAAACACATAAATAAATTCTTAAAAACTGGAGTACCTGGTCCAAAGTCCACGTTGTCTGTGAGGATTTCTCCAACCAGAATTAATATCTTTTTCATTTGTCTTCTCATGGTGTTTTGTTCATTCTGCTGCCGTAGCACTTTTCACATTGAATTAACTCCAGTTCAATACATCTGCTGCCTCTATTAGAATATGGACTGCTTGAAGGCAAAGTCCATCTCTTATTTATCTCTTTCACAGATTGTGGGTTTGTAAGAGTCTGTTGTTAATTATGACTTTGGAAATGCTAATGGAAATACAGTTGGTTTCGTAAGAATGGCATACATAAAAACTTGTTTCTTGACAGAATATAGATAATTCAAGAAGGGCATTCCAGGCATAAGTATGAACAAAGAGATGCTTATAATAACACCCATTTTATGTCTAGGGAATGGTATGACCAGAGGGCTAGAGAGTTAGGACTGACAGAAAGCGACACACTAGCTCTATGTTGTGGTAATCTCTGGTCAAGGATGATGGGTGGATAGCATCCTCCTGAAGGTTGCTGGAGCTAGAGAGCCTGGTTAGCATCTGAAGGTGCTGAAAATTAACATGATGTGTCTAGGTTTTGTGATCAGGAAGGGAAAACAAGAGTGAAAATCTGTTCAGTTCTTTGACTCTCAACTTAAAGACCAAACTATCCCTTAGGTACAAGGAAATACTTTAAGGGGTTATGAAGGACAAAGAGGAGGAAGAACTGAAAAATGTAAATTCTCTTCTTTTGAGTTATCTAGGGTGGAATTTCATTTGTTTGTTTCTTTGTGTAGTGAAAAAGCATTCTTTTGTACTTTAAAAGTCTAGTAGATTTGTAATTTGAAAACACTAAGATTTAAGAACTTTAAAAATGAGATTGTCAGCTATGGGAATGCTCGTATCTGGATTGTTACGTGAGATACCACATACTTCTGTTTTATTCAAATCAATCTATTTGAGGTCTCTGATATGGCAGCTCATACTGATCCTAATAAATATAATTACAAGCACCATTCTCACTATATCCAACCCCAATGCTGGATTTTCATAAAGGTAAATTATTTAATATGTATTAAATATATATAAAGTATAAAAATGATGATTATTTCTTTTAAAACTTGACTCCTGAGAACTATTAAAAATCAG
>PVKH010014530.1:0-16448 GCA_004027955.1 Chaetophractus vellerosus
ATTCCTGTGTGACGCCATTTTAAATAAGCCATTTGAAGATGTTATTAGTTAAAGTGTGGAGTCATTTGTGAAAAGGATCTTCAAAGATCCTATTTAGATGAGGCCAAATTGAATCTGGGTGGACATTAATCCATAAGACAGGTGTCCTTATAGGCAAAGAGAATTCACACATAGTCAGAAGAAATCAGAAGTCACTAGAACTCAGAAGTCAGTGGAATCCAGAAAGGCAGACATGGAGAGCACAATTGTCATGTGCCTGATTGATGGAATGCAACAGACTCAAGGCGAAAGAAAGTCCTGCCAAGACTAGACGTTGAAATTCTAGTCTCCAACACCAGGAGACATTAAATCCCTGCTTTTTAAGCCCAACCGCTGTGTAGTGTTTGCCATACGTAGCAGCCCTGGCAGCTGAGACACACTCACAAGACCCCAAATGAGCTGGCCCTACCGATATTTCTGATTTCCACTTGAATTGGTTTCTCCCTCAAACAGACAAAGGTCAACAGCACTTCGGGACATTTGTGCCAGCTGCTCTCTCTTCCTGGAATGCTGTCCTAGAACGTTATGTAGCTCGTGCCTTCTCATCATCAGATGTCAGTCCATGCATCATCTCTTAGAGAGACCTTCCCTCACCTCCCCAGGTAAAGCAGGCTTCCCTCACCAGGTATCCCGTCTTGTTGTTTGTATATTTTAGAGCTTTTATCACTCAGCAATGCGAGCTTGTTTATTTATTTGATTACTCATTTATTGCCTGTTTTGCCCCATTAGAATAGGACGCAATAGCAGGCAGGGCGTTCTGATCCTTGCCTCTAGAACAGTACTGGGCACAGAGCAGGGCTCTTCTGTATAATGCTGCCATGACAGACACATGATATTACCCATTTTCAAGGCCCATGGAACTGTACAGTACAAAGTATAGACCATAATGTAAACTACAGACTTTTGGTAGTAACAATGCTTCAATATTGTTTCATCAACTGTTACATCAATTGTTACAAATGTACCACAGTAATCTAAGATGTCAGTAACAGGGCTAACTATGTGTGTGGGTGCGGGGGCGGGGGACGTTATATGTGAATCCCCTATACTTTTGGTAAAATTTTTCTGTAAATGTAAATACAAAACTTCTCTAAAAATAAAGTTAAAAACAAAAAAGAAATAAATATTTGTTGTGCTAAGTAAGTAAATAATCATGGAAACAGAAACCCATTTTTAAGCATAAAGAGATTTAAAAGTGCTACAAAATATTCTCTATTTTCTATTAATTTGGAAGAATAGTTCATACTAGAAATGTTTTAAATAATTTCTATTTAAAAATTAAAATCATGGGGCCGGCTGTAGCCCAATTGGTAGGGCGCCGGTTTACCACATAGGAGGCCCCGGGTTCTGTTCCTGGGGCCTCCTTGAGCGGGCAGACCACCTTGAGAAGGCAAGCCGCCCTGGACAGGGCAAAGCCGCCATGGGCAGGGAAAGTTGCCATGGGCAGGGAAAGCCCCCGTGAGCAGGGTAAGCCACCGCAAGCGGGCAGGCCGCCGCGCGGTGAGCTGACTTGGCGGGTCACCGCAGCGGGGGGAGACAAGCAGACACAGAAGAATGCAAAAGATGAACACAGCAAGAACAAGCAGAAAGGGGGGATATGTAATAAATAAAAAATAAATCTTTAAAAAAATTAAAATCATAAGCATATTTTTAAAGAAATACTATTTTTTGGGATTAAGGTAGCTCTTATCATCATATTTTGTCATAAAAGTTGTAAATCAAATGGGAAGGACAAGAAATAACTATTTGAGAGTTCTATTATATGCCTCTAACAACCCCTAGTATTCAGATATTATAACCTCTAAGTTATCATTAATGAGACATAAATGTCATATAATCAGGAAACAAAATTCAGCAAGACTTGGAAAATGATGTCAAGAATAGAAAATGTTAATGGCATTAATGTAAAGAAATACATGGTAGATAGGAATGTGGTCCTAGGTGTCTGAGCTTAGTGAATTTTCCATGTCTGTTTCTCTCTCTCACACTACCTGCCTTGAATTCTAATACTGAGTTTGTCAGTACCTTTAGCTAGACAGATACAAGTATGTATGTGTGCATATGAGGAAAATATGAATACATAAATACATGAGAAATTGGAATATAACCTTTTTTAAATTAATTATTTTTTAATTTTAATTTTTATTTTTGGTTACATATCCCCCCCTTTCTGCTGGCTCTTGCTGTGTTCATTTTTTTTGTGTGTTCATCTGTGTCTGCACTGTCTCCCCCCGTTGCAGCGACGCACCAAGTCAGCTCACTGTGCAGGCGGATCTGCTCCGTTGACAGGTGGCTTTTTTTTTTTTGCTTCCCTTCACGGGCGGCTTTTTGCTTCCATTTGTGGGTGGCTTGCTCTGCCCGTGGCGGCTTGCTCTGCCCGTGGCGGCTTTGCCCTGCCCGTGGCAGCTTTGCCCTGCCCGTGGCAGCTTTTTCTCAGGGTAGTCTGCCAGCCCTGAGAGGTCCCCAGGAACCGAACCTGGGGCCTCCCATGTGGTGAACTGGTGCCCTATCCACTGGGCTATGGCCGACCCCCAGAATATAACCTTTTTATGTTAGCGTTTAAGCAGTCAAGAAGTACTCATCCTGCTATTTGAGACTGTGGTCATCCACATTTATGTAGTGCTAAAGCAGCTTATTAAGTGAATGAGAAAACAACAAATTGAGTATTTGGCCAAATATAATGATATGATAGAATAAAAAGTAGTATTAATAGTTTTTACTGGCATCACTTAAGACATGCTAATTTGTAAATATTCTTAAATGCCCAGGGAGAGATGGTGTAATATAGTGAGAAAAAAAAAGATAATGAAACAAGAAATCAGACATGTCTGTTATAGTCCTAATTCTGACACTGGTTAACTTGTATCAGTTATAATTTCTGGGCTTTCATATACTTATCTATAAAATGAGTATTAAGCTAGAAAATACTTTTTTTCCCCAGCAAGTATAATGTGCAAAATCTTATGCAAATCACTTAGAATTCAAGGAATCAATCTAATATTCTAAATATAGTATGAATTCATGTACATCTTAGGTTTATAGATGGAAAGACCTTAGAGATGCTCTAAAGATGGTGATAAACATTTTGTTCATAAATTCTATTAATGAAATCTATGGAGAACAGTAAATAGAGAACACATTAAATTACATTCCCATTTTGCACAATTATAACAAATTATAGTTATTAGACTAATGATCTTAGTCATTAAGAACAATGTAATTATTACAAAGGTTAAAAAACATATAATGGATTGGCATCAGTCTATTATGGTTTTTCATAACTCCCTGGATATCCATTTTCAATTTTCTTCATGGGCTTTGTTTATAAATCACCTTTTAAATGGGGGGATGAGGGGATTCTTCTCCCAAACCCTCCTAAAGCAAAAGTCTCAGTCTTTTTATTTCTGATATTTCAGACTCCACTTTTTTATATCATAAATGTCCAAAAGTTTAATTACTAGCTATTTAAGTGATCATTTCCAAGGAATTCTTATCTTGAACCTAAACATTGGGATATCTTCTTTTGTATTTCTCTGATGATTTTCTCTTCCAATATATCCAAACAGTAACACTCATTCCTTTCCTCAAAAGTCTGTTTTCACTAGAACTCCTTGTTTCATTTAAGGTCAACAAAAGCCATCCAAGCCTGTAATTTTCTCACCTGTCATTCACAATCACTATACAAATAGTCATCAAAACTTAACAATCCTACCCAAAAACAACATGCACATTTTATCCTTTTACTTTTGGCCTCAATTCTTGCACATCACATATATCCTTTATGCTTCTGAGCTTTTACACTATCTGCACAACCTGAATATAGTACTCCCATCTCTTCTCTCACCATTTTCCAGATTTTGTATCTCCACTTGTGTTCTTTGTAAGATGACATTACTGACAATCACTCTCCAACTCCTAGTTGTTTTCCTTTAAGGTCAGGATGTAACTAAATGCCTGAACATTAGCTCAGCTTTGTATCCAACCTTTTTCTCTCCACTTAATCTACATTGATGTTTGTCATTTACCAAACATGCCATGTCCTTCTATATTTGGAATATGGTTCCCAACTTCTTCTTTTTTTTTATTATATATCCCCCCCTTTTCTGCTTGTTCTTGCTGCGTTCATTTTTGCATTCTTCTGTGTCTGCTTGTCATCCCCCCCATTGTGGCGACCTGCCGACTCAGCTCACCACGGGGCGGCCTTGACTGCTCATGGGGGCTTGCCCTGCCCATGATGGCTTTGCTCTGCCCATGGTGGCTTTGCCCTGCCCACGGCGGCTTGCCTTCTCAAGGTGGTCTGCCCGCTCAAGGACGCCCTGGGAACTGAACCCAGGGCCTCTCATGTGGTAAACCAGCGTCCTACCAATTGAACTACAGCCAGCCCCCCCTACTTCTTTAGATGTCCAGTTTCTAATCATCTCCTAAGGCTCTCTGAAGTTCTACTGGTTCTTCTGTACATACATATAGATGATTTGTCCTCCAGGCTCCCACTGTGTTTTAAGGGTGAGTGTCTTTCTAATTCTCTACATGAATGCAGGAAATTTGGAAAGAGGGAAATTTTTATTGTTCATATTTTAAATGGCAATAATGAAAATAACATTGAGTATGTGCCCCAAATTTTATTTGTTAGAATGCTAAGGCAAAGAGCAAGAAGTAACCGGATGTAGATAGTATGAACTTTTCTGACAAATAAAATAACTGTAGAATAATATGGAGGAAATAATATACCATAGCAAGCAATCATGTTTTCGCCATTCATAAAAGTCACAAGTTCAGGAAAAGTAAATCTGGCATATAGAGAGCTGAAAATTAAAGATGAGCTGTTTTTAAAATACCCATTGATCTGTTTTAACAGAAATTTGAAATTTTGGGATATGCTTGAGGAGATGATATATACCTTCTTTGTCAAAATTTAAGATTTTCATGGGCTAATCAAACTTTTATAAAGCAGGAATTCATTATTTTGACATTAACATTGGCAATTGAATTTAGAAATAAAGACTATTTAACAAAATAATAAAAAATGATGTTACAATTTTTAATATACTCCATAAGTATCCAGTTCATTCATGTATTTTAACTAATAACCTTGCTACCATATTTTCATATAGTACTTCCCAATTCTTTTCATGTTATTTTTTTTGCTCTGTAATATGCTTTATTTTTTAAAATATATTTTTAACGATACTTAGATTACATAAATGTTACATAAAAATGTAGGGGATTCCCATATGCCCCACTTCCTACCCCTCTCACACTTTCCCACATTAACAACATCCTTCATTAGCATGGTATATTTGTTACAATTGATGAACACATTTGGAAGCATTGACACTAACTGTTTATATAGTTTACATTATGATTTAAACTCTCTTCCGCACAATTTTGTAAGTTATGACAAGATATATAATGGCCTGTATTTGACATTGCAACGTCATTCAGGACAACTCCAATGTCCTGAAATGTTATTTTGGTATAGAAAACATTTTTTAAAAAATCTTAGTTATAAATAGTAATAGTGTTTTGAAAGAATCAAAAGTTTCTAAAGTAATGAATTACTCAGTTATAAGGACTATAATGAAATCAAGAGTCCAAGTGTGAATATAGAAGGCAATTAGACTAAATGACTACATTCAAAATTAACTTACCTACATTCTTCAGGAAAAAAAAAAGAAGGAAAAAGAAAGGCTCTAAGTTACTTTGGCCACTTTAAAAGACTTCCATATAACAGGTATTCAGACATCTTTAATTCCACATATGTAAAGGAATTAAGTGAAGTAATGTGTGTAAACCTCTTCTAGGAAAAGACTTGTCACAGACTGGATGTTAAACAAATGGTGACTAAATAAGAAACTTGCCATCTACAAGGCAACAAAATTAGTGTGCGGAGGCTGTAGCTTAGGCATTCTAGAAGTTGCCTTGCTAACTTATTTACATTTAATTTCTAGGAACTTTTAGGTACTGTTTGCTTTTTAATTCAGCAGATTTTCTCTCTGACTTTATTCATGTAGCTTAGCGCCTTGGAAACAACCTGAGATTCATTTTGTTTTTAATCCTTGAACAGGTTCTCTAAGACTAACACATTATTTTTCACAATCTCCTCTAGGTTTTTTTTTTACATTTCTAATCTATCTGTAATTTAAAAATATCTAGCACTGTTGAATTCTCAGTGAATTCATGAAGCCTTATATGTGTAGAGAATTTTGCTTTGCCACTCAATTTATTCTGAAAATTCCAGAGACATATAATTTTATATTTATAATAGACCACGGTTCTATTAAAAAATAAATTAAAAAGCAATTGACAGATCAAGTAGTAAGTTGTCATTAGTAGGAAATATCCTTGGTGAAGAAGTTTCACTGTAAAAATGGGATAACTTTTAATTATTCCCAGTAAAATTTATTGAAGCACACAATTTACCCTCCAACTATGTAGGGTAGAGATTTTCCTTTATCGATAACTCTAGGAATCTGATAACTTCCTAACTAAGAGTAGTGATTACTAAATCTAAATGTCAAAACTAAATTTGAAATAAGAATAGTTTCAGTCCCTAATTTGTAGATTTTGGAAACATTGTTAGCAGGTAACTAATATTTATTAATAGCTATTTTTAGCCAGCCTCTTCACTGACTGCTCTTTGCATGTCATTGAATTCTTCTCCCAAGCTTTGAGGTGCTCTTTTGATTTCCATATTATATATGGATGAACTGATGCACACAAAGTTTCAATCATGGTGCTAAACAAATTATATGATACAAAAAGCCTCAAATGCAGGTCTATATAATTCTAAAACCCAATGAACTTTCATAATGCTACGGAATGTAATTTGTTGGTTAACTGCTAAATAAAAAGCTTTTGTCCATTAAAATGATAATTTTACCAGTTTTAATAGCTGTAAAATAAATCAAATTTTCTTACTTAAATAAACTGAAACCCTTCAGTTAACCTGCTTGTAACATAGTTTATTGATATAATCAATTAATATTTCTTGTCTGTTCTTTTATCTATCTTTTTCTTCTAGATTTACTTCTTGATTAAATTAAAATAATGACATATTCATGTGTGGATAGTGTATTTTAGATACATTACATGGCATGAAAGGAAAAGGAGTATAAAATGTTATAGACCATTGAAGAAATAAGTATATATGCTAATGAAAATTGTGAATATATTTGAGTTGAATTGGATTTATATATATCAAGAAAAATCAGTATTATAATAAAGTTATGACTTTTGTACATTACAAATTTTACACTCTATGTAAATATAGTCTTTTGAAAAAAGCAAGAAAATTATTACTTTTGTTTTATGAATTTCAGTGACTAAGTCATAACAATAAAGATAACACCTAACCTACTTTAGTGTTTACACTATAGTGGACACGGTTCTAAGAATATTTTTTTTAAATATACCTATAAATCCATTACTTATTTTTTTTTTAAGATTTATTTATTTTATTACATATCTCCCCTTCCCCCCGCTGCGGCGACGCGCCAAGAGTGGTCACCACGCAGGCGCGGCTTTCCCCGCTTGTGGGCGGTCTCTGCGTCCGTTCAAGGCTGGCTTCCAGTTCACGGGTGGCTGGCTGCGCTCCATCCGCGGGTGACCTGCCCTGCCCATGGCGGCTCTTGCCATGTCCGTGGCAGCTTCTTGCCCTGCCCACGGCGGCTCCGGCCCGCCCATGGTGGCTTGCCATTCTCAAGGCGGTCTGCCCGCTAGGAGAGGTCCCCGGGAATCGAACCTGGGGCCTCCCATGTGGTATGCCGGCGCCCTATCCACTGGGCTATCGAGCCGGCCCCCGGTTCTAAGAATATTATGTATAGTACATGATTTAATCCTCATAACAATATTATTGGCACCATTCCCCTTTTCTCGATCAGGTCATGGAAGCAGAGTGATGTTTAGTAACTTTCAAAACTTAACTGTTAAGAACCCATGATTATCTTCCAGACCCTGTATGGTGCACTCCAGATGCGCACTCTCAATCCCTGATACACAAACCGTAGTTACTGGAGAAGCAGGTGCAGCAGCTTCATCGCATATGTGATCACATAGCGTGATAAAAGTGGACAATCTCGGGCCCTGCCCCAGACCTAATCAATCAGAATCTCAATTCTAAGGAGAAATACTACTTTAGCAATGAAGTTACACTGCCACATTTGTAACAGTAGTAAAATAGTTGCTGTTGTTTTGTTGGTTGTTAGAGACTTTCGGTGAACGAATTGGGGTAGACCATATTTCTTGATGCATGATGTAAGGGGTCTCATCACTGGGAGGATCGTGGCATATATATCACACTTCCTCCTCTCGTCTGATATTTGAACTAAGATCTTGACAATGAGTAGCGTGTAATTATGTGATCTTTCCCATTCCCCACCTCAGTCCCGTGTCAGTAAAGTTGATGTCCGTCTTTGATTAGAGCTTAACCCCAACAGATAAAAATTTAACCCTCTTACATTAAGTTTTATTACTTTTTGCCAACTCTTCTGACTTCTCTGTGTTTATGTTTTATCATTTTGCTATTTCAACTGAATTAGTGGGACTATCAATTAGGAGAGATGTCAAATCATAGTCCAATAGCTTAACATGGAAAAATTGGGCTTTATCTAAGAAGAAAAAAGATGGTAAGAATAAAGTTGTGTTGGAAGAGAGATTCCAAAAAAGACAGAAACTAGTAGTTGCTTTTCTATCAAATTGAGTTTGTATCTTCTACCACATCAGGACTTAATAATATGTAGTATGGTTGACTGTTTTTATGTACCAAGTATGTTAATTCTATTAGCTAAGCATGACACTGATGAGAAAAATATCAGGGATTGCTCTTAATTTGGTTCATTCATGGTAAACCAGTTCTACAGACCTCCCCAAAATAAGGTCTCCTGATTTATGGTGAGATATCATATTCATAAAATTAATTTTCCAAGAGGAAACCTTGTTGAGATATGAAAAAAAAGCTAAATACCTTATACAGTGATAGTATTATACTATATACTAAGCATGCCTAACTGGTATTGATCTAGAACAAGGCTTTTGTAGAAACCTCAGTGCCAAACATTTATATTCTCTACTATAGAATGTCTAGTATTGCAACAAAATAGAATGGATTATAAAAACAGAAATTGTGAAAAATGGTGTACACATTTATAGATTATTGAAATGATGAATTATCTAGGATTTACCAGCTTGAATTTTGCTTTTATCTGAAATATGTGGATTATTAGGTAATGCTATTTCCTTAATATTCCATTAAATTTTTCATATACCATAAAACTTAGTAATTTAAAGCCCAATAATATCAATTTCTAAAAATATGCAGAATATTTGATAAAAGGCAGTAAAACTACACCACCTTGGTTTTTCTAGTAGTATTAATGCTCATTTAACAGATGAATTTTGGTAGTGTCATAAAACTGGGTTTAATACAAAATAGCCTTATTTCTCCTAATAATAATCCAGAATTTATAGACCTGTTATGGGTCTATTTAAACATATTAGCTGTCTTTATTTTGTTGTGGAAGAAACATGGGTCTTATAATCAGGAAATTTTTCATAGAGACATAATTCTACCACATATGAGGAAATGTTTCTTCTTGAGCTTATCACCTAAAGATCCAGAAAAATGAGTGGCCCAAATCTGTGCAGTCACTAGTCACAATGCAATTCAATCTCAGGCATGCTGCTAACCCGCACTGACATACCTCTCTCCTTCCAATGTACCCTCTTTACTTAAAATATACAGTTAGACCAAAAAAAAAAAAAAAAGCTGAGCAAAACCACACCAAGCCAAAAAAACAAGTAAAACCAAAATGCCCGAGTGCCATAATTATTACCCATGATTTAATTCATGATACTTAAATATAATGTTAGACAAAACTAAACAGTTTATGTTTACTAAATCTTCTGGTGCTAAACTGTATTATAGCAAGGAATACTCTTACCTTATTTCTAGAATATTTGCCTTTCAATCAAGCAAACGTGTAACCCCAAGGAACCAATCAGAGAACAAACTAAATTAATTATAAAATGATTCAACTTTGATGAGAAATATTGATCAAAATCTCACTATAATATGAAATTAAAATACAATTAGATGCTTTTTATAGTTTTGCATGTGAATAGTACTTAATATATTTATTTCAACGTTTTGTGAAGGACAAAAAAAATTTTTAAGCCTCTCTGAAATTAATTGAATATATGAGAAAATGATTCAGTTTTCCTTGGTAAACCTTATTTCTATTTTAATCAAGTTTTACATCTTTGATCAGTAGCATTTGTCACCTTCCTGAAACTTTAAAAATAAATTAAATAATTAAAATATATGTACTATATATATACTGCAGAGTTATGCTACTATTCACTTATATGTATTTGAATTTTATCTTCTTCCACATTTGTGATTGGTGTTAATTTAATTGAAATTTTTATTATGAAAAAACACATACCTTCACAACTACAGGCATATTTACTGAAGGAACATATATATATATATATATTTTATCACAAAGCCATGAATTAATTTCCAGTGTTAATAAAGAGTAAGCATAGTGATATTAAGACTCTGGCCATGAAATCTTTTAAATATATATTTCCTACACAGAAATATATTATAAAAAGAATAGTAAATATTTCCTTCCTGAAGTTACAAATGTAGGTAAAACAATATAATTTTTGAATTTTAGAATATAAAATTTATTCAGTTTATTGTACTTGTGTGTATCTCATAATTATCAATTGTATTTATTAAGTAAATAATATACACACACTTTAATTTTATGTAAATTTCCTAATTTCTTCCTCACAATTGCCTTTATTGATAAATATTGCCATCTCAATTTTACAGATGAAGAAACTTAGACATAGAGAGTTTAAGGAATTTGGCTGATATTTCAAAGACAGTGAATGTTGAAGATTAAATAAAATCTAATCTGAATAATGATAAATGACTAATCTGTTGAGTTGACCCACCATCATTATTGTGAAATGAAGTATCTGTCCGCAATGAATTTGCAATTTTGTTGGAGATTTAAAAATACACAAGAAACAGCAAAATAAATATAGAGATGAAATAGCAGTGAACTCAACTTATAACTATTGTTAAAACTGTTCACTCTGCAATTTGTAGAGTAGTCCATAGAGTACTTGGAAATTAGCAGTTATTGATTCTTAGATGTGATTTGGACAGACAAAAAAGTAATAAAGTCATTTTTAACTGATGGAAAAATCTACAAAAATAATTAAAATGAGCATATTTTGGACTTTGAAGACATAGACCTGACTGGAAGGACATTTATATATTGGAAACTAGAAGGAAAGGCCTTTGAATATGTTCAAGTGTTCATGGGACACTGTCTCAACAAAGTTTCTCATAGGCTTTGAAAATTAATTGGTTCTATTAAAATGATGTTCATAAAATTCAATGAAGCATCAGTTTACAGAGAATTAAGAAGTCATTAGAGGGGCCAGCTGGATAGCCCAGTGGATAGGGTGCTGGCATAACACATGGGAGGCCCTGGGTTCGGTTCCCGGGGACCTCTCCTAGCGGGCAGACCGCCTTGAGAATGGCAAGCCGCCATGGGCGGGCCAGAGTCACCGTGAGCAGGGCAAAAAGCTGCCACGGACAGGGCAAAAGCCACCACGGGCAGGCAGGTCACCCGCGAATGGAGCGCAGCCAGCCACCCGCGAACTGAGAGCCGGCCGTGAATGGAAGCAGAAGCCGCCCACAAGCGGGGAAAGCCGCGCCTGCGCAGAGACCAGTCTCGGCGTGTCGCTGCAGTGGGGGGGAGGGGAGATATGTAATAAAATAAATAAATCTAAAAAAAAAAAGAAGTCATTAGACATTTATACTGGTGTAGAGTAGCAGGTGTTAGGGGATATATGGGATAGGGCACACTTGGGGCATGCTTCTATGGAATATGTAAGTGTTCATCTTGTCATACTGCATTATCTCTGTGGGTGGAACAACACTAAAAAAAACAAGAAAATATTAAACTCCCATCCTGGCTAGTTTTGCTATGTTCTCAATTAAAGGGACCAGAATCCCACAAAAACATAGGCAGTGCCTAATAAAAGAAAGCAGACCAATATGTCAAACCCTCAATATTCTTGCAAGAAACTATGAATCATATTCTTCAAAAATTGAAACTTAGTGGTTACCATAGGTTCCAAGAGGAAAAGTAAGGAAGAAGAGAATAGATGTGACACAGGGCATATTTAGGGCATTAGAATTGTTCTGCATGATCTTGCAAAAATGGATACAGACCATTTAAAATTTTTTCAAAACCTAAAAAATATACAGTCCAAAATGTAAGCCATAGTGTAAACCATTAACCATGGTTAGTAGCAATGCTTCAATATTTGTACATCAATTGTAACAAATGTACCATCTGCATGTAAAATGTTATTAATAGGGAAAAGTGGAAAAGGTAGAGGGTGTGGAGTATATGGGAATCCCCTATATTTTCTATGTGACTTTTCTGTAACCTAAAGCTCCTTTAAAGACAAAATGGACAAAATAAGACACAGGGGGAATATATGGAAGAAATCATTACAGTACATATAAGACAACAGATCTTACAGTGATGAAAGGCAAAATGCCTAAAATTTTTTTTATTTCAATATTTTCATTTTTTAATGTATTTTGTTATTTTTAAAACTATTTTTCATTTTCTTATTAATGTTATTTTATTTTTTTGTTGGCTTCATTTTTGGAGAGCTTTAGGATCACAGAAGTGTCAAAACTGTGGCAGGGGAGGGTCACTGGTGTGGGGTGTCAGTGATGGTGGGATGTGCGTAGAGGGTTGGACTTGGGCCCTGCCTCTAAGGCCTATGAATATATTCAAGTGTTCATGGGACACTGTCTCAGTGTGTGGAGACCCACACAGTAACCAAAAGAATATTACATTCCCATCCTGGGGAGTCCTGCTAGATTCTCTAATAGAACATCAAGAAACCTCCAAGCACAAGGGTAGCACCTTGAAGAAAGTGAAGAAAGACAAACTTTTAGGCCAGGCTCTTGATATTGATGATTGTAATCATGAAATTGTGAATTTCCTTGTGAAATTGAAACTTAGCCTAATATTAGATCTTGCCTAAGAGTTACCTCCTGAAAGCCTCCTTATACTTATGAAATTGTGAATTTCCTTGTGAAATTGAAACTTAGCCTAGTATTAGATCTTGCCTAAGAGTTACCTCCTGAAAGCCTCCTTGTTGCTCAAATGTGGGCTTTCTCTAATTGAAACTCAGCATATAAACCCACTACTTTCCCACCAGCATGGGACACGACTCCCAGGGATGAGCATCCCTGGCACCCAGGGATTGTTACCAAGAGCCTACTAGCAATGCATCTGGAAAAAGATCTTGACCAAAAGGGGGAGATATTAAATACAAATGAGTTTTTATGGCTAAGAGGTTTCAAAGTGAGTTGGAAGGTCATTCTAGAGGTTACACTTATACACTTGTGAGCAGGATTTCATTGACTGCCACAAGAAACAGCGCCTCAAACTGTGGGGCTCCTGAGGGCTATAGAGACATCTAGACAGTAAAAGTAGGACAGACAAGCTCAGGAATTCAGCACCCTGTCAGTGGGCCTTACTCTGGAATTTATGCTTCCCCATGTAACAGACTTAGACTCATTTGTAGTTCCCCTACACACAGCACTTCTGCCTGTTTTATTTGAACCTATAATTAGCACTATACTTGTTAAATATATGTCCCAGATACTTAAGTCTTTGGTATGTTCATGTGCCACTTGTGTCCTGAATCACAGCAGAGTTGTAACACCTAATCTTCAGTTCATTGGACTCACTCAGGACAACTGACAAGGAGATGATGATGGACAACACTCATCCCAAGTAATTGAGAGTGTCTGCAACTGCAAGCAAGATAAATCCTTCCATCTGCCCCATGGAACCCAGGCTCCCTCTCAATTAGAAACAGAATAGGCATCACAACTCTAGAATTGTCCTGCATGACATTGCAATGATGAATACAGGCCATTATCTATTTTGTCATAACTGACAAAATTGTGTGGGATAGAGTGTAAACTATAATGTAAACTATAGTCCACAGTTAATAGCAATTAATCAATACGTGTTCATCAATTTTAGCAAATGTACCACACTAATGAATGTTGTTGCTAAAGTGGAAAATTGTGTGATGGGGTGGGTCATATGGGAATCCCCTATATTTTTTATGTAACATTTATGTAATCTAAAGCTTTTTTAAAAATAAAAATTTTGAAATTTTGAAAAAAGAAAAAACATCAAAAAAGAAGTAATTAGATTCTACATTTGAAGGTCAATGGATTCCAATGGATACCATGAGTATGGCAATTGATGGAAAGTTGAATAATGAAGAGTATTTCTAAAGGAACATGAGATCTATGAAAGGTTCAAGACACTTTCTTATGTAAGTGGTTCCGCCATCTAATATATCAGGCGTTTTGTACAAGTGTGCTCTTTCTCTTGAGTTATCTTATCCAATATCTTCAATGATGCCAAATCATTAGATTATTATTTGAATTCTGAATATTCACATGTACTAGAACAATTTCTCAGCTGTCACTACTGTCTCTGAATAAAATTCTTTACTATTTAACAGATATTAGTAATAGGAACCTTCTTTGAGCTCAAAATAGTACTGATAGACCAATAAGCTAATAAGCCATGTATGTATAGTATTATTAGTCACACTCTTTACTGGTCAAATGATGTAGATTAAATGAACATAACTGCAGGTGTTCGAGGTCAGTGTCATTAACCCTTCTTCTAATACGCTTCCCCTTGGAGAAGGAAATGGAAATGCGATTAATGATACATTAACAGTAAAAGTTTTTAGTTTTGTAGTTCTTCTGTAATTCTTCACCAGAAAGTGCTCGAGCATTCCTGCTGGTGATTGCTCTGTAATTATTTCTTTTATAGAAATATAAAGAAAAATTATTTTAAAATAAATGCTTGCCTCTTTATAGGTAGAGCCTAAAAGCATTGTTGTACCAGCTACTAGGATAAAAAAAAATACAGGAAAGTGGTAGTGATGTGCTTATTTTTCACAGGACCATCGAATATAATATTAAACTAACATATCTGAAATTTGTGAGAACACTGAAATCAGTGAACTTCCTCAGTTCATCATCCTTTATGTGCCTTGAAATTACACTTTATACTTTTTGGAATATTAACAACATGGACAGAAGTATTCTCTTCTTGTCTCTGTGACATCACACTCTCCTCAATTTCCTCTTGCTTGATTTACCCCAATTCTTCCTGCATCTTCTCTGCAAGCTAATTCTCTTCCAACTGGTGATTAAATGTGAAGTTTCTCAGGGCCCCCTTTTAGACTCTCATCTTATAATATTCTCTCTACCTAGACAATTTCATCCACTATGTTATCACCACATATATATGCCAATGATTTCCAAAGTTATATAGCCCTGACCTAAACTTGTGCAAATAAATTTTCCTCCTTGATATTGCTGTTGGATGTCTCCACCGGAAATCAAGAACAAAATGTTAAAACATGGATCTCATGAGCTTCCTCTAAAAACCTGGTCCATTTCTTATGCTCCCAATTTAGAGAATAGCTTCAAAATTCATCCTGTTCTGTAAGCCAGAAAACTGGTGTTATCATCATCTCTTCCTTTCGTGCTACCCTTCCATATCCAATAAATCCTTGAGTCCTATTGTCTTTGTTTTGTTTCCAAGTAAAGGTGCCCCTAAAGCAGTAGCATTTTATTTTCAAGGTGATCCCAATAGCTGTGAGAGGGTGGGAGAGTAACACAAAAAAGGAAGAAAACCAGATTATAGATTATTAGTAGAGAGGTTACTGCTGTGAGCAATTGGGGCTCAGTCCCTCTGAGGAAGCCCTAATAGACTGAATTATATACATCTCCAAATTGTCCCTCTTTCCTGAAGGAGAAAGACTCTGGAAAATTATCCACCAACCTCTTTCCATGTCTTATTGGATAAGGATTGCCCTAGTGACATTAACTCTCCAGCCTTCTGGACTGCTCCACAAGTGGGTAGAGCATGCTCAAATGGCAAGAGAACATTCTGAAGCATAGAGAAACAGGCATCCTCAGTCTGTTTGGACCTGGGCCCAGGTGACCTCCAGAGCAGGCTAAATAGATACAGGTAGGGCACAGAAAGCATCTGCTTCACTTTCAATTTTGCAGTCAACTTCTCTCCATTTCCAGGTATCCACTTTACTCTTAGCTTCTATTTCCTCATACTTGGACATTCAATTCCCTTACCTATCATCTCATGTTGTTGCCTGTTTCCAATCTAACCTATACAAATCTGCCAGAGTAATCTTATCAAAACGTGTGTGTGATCACCCCATCCACTTGAAATCTTTTGGTGGCTTTATCACGACTCTAGAGCAAATAACAAAGATTAAACTTTTAACATGTAATA
>PVKH010014531.1:6525-16551 GCA_004027955.1 Chaetophractus vellerosus
CAAAAGAACATCTTTTTTCTAGACCTATGTCTTCTTATCTTACTGCATTTTGCTTTCAGTAGTGTTAACTGCTATTTCCCCTAAAAGACCTAAATGTTAAGTCTTTGGCAAAAATTCCCCAAGAATAGACCCAGAAAGGCCTTTTCAGTCTGTTAAAATACAGACACATCAATTCTTTCCCAGTCCTTACAGAAATGGGACAAGAAAGAGATTTACACCTATCAATGCTTGCACCTCTCTGACCCTGGTACTCATCATGCTATTTGGACTTACATTTTGCCAAACCCCATAAACACTTCTCTGTTTACATTCTGTTTAAACTTAGGCTTTTCTTTTCAACTTTTAGAATGGTAATACACATTTTTGCTTCTTAAAACATTCTGTTCATTTGGCTCTTATGGCAATGTGCAATCCAGATTTTTTCCCTGGATATCTGTCTTCATTAGTGACTTTTCTTATTTTGCTAATCTAAAAGGGTAAACATTCCTTAAGATTCTGGTCTAAGTGCTCTTCTCTTCTTTCCCTACATTTTCTCTCTGTACCACATCATCTCTTCCAAGTCTTCAGATATCATCTCTATGCAGAAGGCATCAAAATGGATCTCACTAATCTTGGTCTCTCTCACAGTATGAGACACTTCCACCCAGCTCTGAGTATGTCATGTACCCACTCAAAAGTTGCAGTGGGGGAAGCAGATGTGGCTCAAGCAGTTGGGCATCCACCTACCACATGGGAGGTCCCAGTTTCGGTGTCTGGTACCTCCTCCCCACCCCACAAAAAAAGAAGGTGAGCAGACACAGGGCGCACACAATGAATAGACACATAGACACAGAGAGCAGACAGCCAGCGCAAACAATGAGGGGGTGGGGAGAAATAAATAAATAAAATAAATCTTTTTTTAAAAAAAGCTGCAGTGGTGTCTCAGGACAAAATTGTCTACAGAACAAATTTCAAACTCCACTCTTCACCCTGAAGTTTAAGATCCTCTATGATCCTATCCCAATCTAATTTCCTACCAGGTTTTTGTTCTACTCCACATCGTAAATCCTATGCTTTAGCCAAAAGCACTTCTTTGCTGCTCCTGTAATTTCCTATTCTTGGTTTCTTTACTTTTGTTCTTGCCATTCCCTTCCCTCAGTATGCTCACCTCACCATCACATCCTATCCGTACTTCAACAGGATTGTTTGACGAGATGATTCAAAATCTTGAAAACTGAGCAAAATGCAAACCATATATGAGCAGATTTTGAAAGGAAGTTGCTGGCAGCAGACAGAAATGTGTCTCATTGGGCTCTCTGTTCACCTATGTCCAGAATGCTGGGGAAAACCTCAAGCCTGTGCATGATAAAATTTTCTTCTCCTTGGCTCTTGTGTCTCTGCCTTCTACTCATTTTCAAATTCCCTTCATTTTCAAATGCCCTATATACTCACCTCCTGTTCAGCCTTTCGATACTATTTCCCAGAAAACAAGTAAGCTTTTTCTCTTTCTTAGGGGTCAGGAGGAGGCTGCCGCTTCCCTTCCTCCCTTCTTTTGCAGTCTCTTCTCTCGGCTTTCTCTCTGCCTCCCCCCCCACCCCCACCCTCATTTGGCAATTGATTCTATACAATACACACGGTCACACTTCAGTGGCCACCTGCAGCAACCACTTTCAGCTTTATTTACCCACCTTGTTGTTTTTTCTGGCCTGCTTACAAACAAATACATTGACATAACACTCAGGTTAGATATCAAAGGCACCCTCTCACATAACATATATAGGATGACACATGTGTACACACACATAGTGTTTAGAACTTTTAAGTTACTAGCTAATTCTAGACTCCCAGTTTTACTTTTGATCTTCTTTCCCCAGATTAGCAAATTCATGACCCGTGAAACCACTCTAAGCAGGATTGTTGGGGAAAGTCATCTTGCCTTCATTTCTGTGCCTCAGGAAAAAAATCAGAGTGTATGTAGAGGGCCAAAGGTCTAGGATGTAGAAAAGGCTTCACTGTAGCAAGGCCTCCAAAGGAGGGAATGGGGTGATGATGCCACCTCAATTTTTTAATTCTTTTATTGATTTCCTTCTGGAGCTGTCAAATGAGGTGCTGAGATGAGCCCTCTCCTCCCTTGAGCTCGACAATAGAAGTGAAGATGCCACAAACACCCCCAGGATAAAGGAGATAAAACCCAGTGGAAGCAATGTAAGGAGGAAAGTACTGCAGTGCTTATGGAATCCATCACTGGATACAGACCAACTCGGGCAGTGAATTGCAGCTTTATCACTAGAATAGCAGCCTCCTTTCTCTAACCCTTGGTGATGAAAAGCTACAAGGCCAGATTTCTGCAAAATGAGTAAACAAGGCTGACTGCACTAATTGGTGAGAAGAAACAGACTGGCTCGTTTTACACCTGTGTGGATGAGTTAGCAGAGGTGTGCAGCATACCATGAGCCACGGACTCTGATTATAATAAAATGTGCTATCAGCCACATCACCCCAAAGTGGTGTGGTAGAAAACATGAACCGGGGAGTCTCAACCCTGCCTCTACCACCCAAGAGCTTAATGACCCCAGATAAGTTCATTTAACATCTTTGAGCTTGTTTCTTCATTTAGAAAAAAAGAGAGGCAAGAATATTTCTTTCGTATGGTAGTTGTAAGAGCAAAATGAGGTGGCATAAATGAAAGTGCCTGGTGTACTGCAGAGAATGAAATGGTGCCTACGAGTTGTTTCCCCTCTCCTCTCTGCCCTTGCCCCACACTTGTACTGGTAATATTTCAGTCCCGTGAGGGAAGCAGAGTGGGAACCAGCCCCCTTATAGGGATCTGGCACGGAATCACTCAGTAAATACTCATTCTCCTTCAAAATTTGAACTAATTCTGGCCAAAGTCTTTGGGGTAACTATTTGACACAGGCTTTTAGAACTTGTTTACACACCCAGTTTCTCCTGCCAGAAAGCCGTGCATCATCTTGCAGGCTCCTCTCATTCACTCTCCTCATCTAATACATTACTAAGTGTTCTTGATTCTTCTTCCAAAACAGACTTTAAATTTACTCACTTCTCATTAAACTATTGCCTCTTCCAATCATTCTTCATGAGGAATCCAGGATGGTCTTTCAGAAGTGAAAACATGGGAATAAAGATAGTAAGATGAAGCCAGGTCACAAAATCTTTCTATCATGATTCTTGACTTAGTAAATGAAAACAAACCACAACAAAAACAAAACTCACCAACAGCAACCAAACTAGACAAGGGATGCCACCACACACTAAAGGTTTAAAAAATAACATGTAAGAAAAAGCAGCAGACCATTATGACAAATCTAATTTGGCCCCTACCTTGTAGAATCTGGAAATGGAAGGTCCCCAAATCTCAAGAATTCTCACTAAAAACCTGCTAATGAGTAGAGATGTGGACTGTCTACTCAGGTCTGCTCAGGGAAAAGTCAGGGTAAAATTTCAGCATAAGCAGGAACAAGCACCAGGGCTTATTGTTTCCTGGTCTCCACTTGGAATAGGGGGCAAGATCTGAAACTGAGGGTCCTGCCCTAATGGAGGACTGAACCCTGGATAGGACATTAACAAAATTTTAGGAGAAGAGAATCTTGTCATCCAGTAGGCCTCAGAAGAGTTTTCCTCCACCAGCCCCCCCACTACCACCTAGATACTGAAGAGCAGACCAAAGAGCAGTACCCTCGCTTTTAAATTATAGCTGGGAGAGAGAGAAGAATTCTGAAATTAGTGGGAAAGCAGTGCATGGGAAGGAAAGGAAGAAGTTTTCAGCTGCATGATTTCAAAGTAAATGGAAGGTCTGGACAGAGATGTTCATGTTAAGTACATACAAGAGAAGAAATTCTAAGACAACTATAAAAACAGATATTAAATATGTATATAATCTAACAAAGGAGAAGAGGAAAAAGTCAGACAGAAACATAGCATATTAAAGCCAGCTGAAAAGCCCAATCTGGGAGACAATATAACTCTAGGAAAAGTAGAAAATTCCATGCAAGAGCTTTGAGTTATGGAAGAATTTAGTAAATGCATGAATACAATGAGACAAAAATTAAAATATAACATGAAAAGTGGGGCAACAGAATGGATTACAGGAATGCAAATAAGAATCCAAACAACATTATTACAGAAGCCAAAAATAAACTAACAGCCTCTGGCTGACTCTCTAGCCTCATCTCTAATGCCTCATCTCTCGACCTTCTTTCAGGCTCTGGAGCATACCTAGGGCTTCCCCACAGGGTGTTGCCTTTAATTAAAAGGCTCTTTTCTCTTCTCTTTGTTTGGCTGCTTTCTTTTTCTCAATCTTTTATTCCTTAGCTTTAGGTATTTCTACAGAAAGGCCGGTCTTGGCTCCCCAGTCCAGATTAGGTCTTCTGACTGTACTCTTAAATAGGATCCAATATTTTTCCATCATAATATTTATCATAATTTGGAATTCTCCACTTATTTGATGATATGCTTACTATCTATCCCTTCACAGCACTGTAACCTCCACAAAGGGAAAAAGCTTATCTGTGTTTTTCACCATTGTATCCCCCCCACCATCTGTGTCCAGGACATAGTAAGTACTCGCTAAATACTTATTAAACGATTGAACAAAGGAATAAACAAGTGTACTTGGTAAGAACAGGATGCTACAATAGGATGGCTGGGCTTGAGTTTCTATGACTGTTCTTGGCTGTTTTGAACAGAGAACCTGTAAGCTGCAGGGAAACGATGGCAGAGGCAGGAAGTCAGCCTGGGGTTTGAGAAGAATATAGTTCCCAGTTTACTTCCAGAAACCCAGGTGAGAGTTGTTTTTAACTGGCAGTAAATTGGTTAAACTGGCTTTTCAGACTGTGGTGGCTCTCATAGGCAGGGTGTGCTGCTTCGTAAAATATATATATATATTGGTAAATCAGTCTTACATGCTTATTTGGTGCAGAAAAACATTTATGCTTGAAACAAGGAACTGTAAAAGAAGTCAGAACAAAAAAGCAATGCAAATGCACATACATGGAAAAGAGCAGCAAAGGGATATCTGGCCTAAAACTCAAAAAAAGGTCAAATCTAATATTCATTAATGTTAAATTCATAGATTAAATCAAGTGACTCCTCTTTCCTACATTAACATCTTCAAACCAATAGATATGTAACCAAATAACTGCACAGTAATCAAAATGGAGATATGTATGATTTCTCATATTTATAAAGAAGATAAATTGAGCAGATTTTTTTACTTTGTGAAAGGATCCTTCATTTAAAAACAGATTCATTGAAATAGGAAGCTCCCCTAGCAATTTTAATGAATGCATTTTTTTTTACTGTTTTATGTACTCCCTTACAGCAGTACACTTACTGAGTAAAGGCAGTTGTGTTGTGGGGCAGAGTGGGAGTACAGGCTTTTATAAAAAGTCAGAGCACAGTTTTAGTATTTAAAAATGAAGCTGATCTAGCCACAGCAGAAATATATCTGGCACTGTTTTCCAGGGAAAATTGGGGCTCCTGGAAGCTGATGAGGGTCAAGGAAGACAAGGAAAGAGAACCACAGGAAGGTTCCAAACACGGGGCTGCTGGGAGGTGGATAATCACCCCACATCTTTGCTCATCTTACGTTCGAAAGTGCTTTTAGCTTTTCAAAATGTTTTTGTCTCTCTCATGATATACTGTGGCAAATAGCTATTTGTGGTGAAAGAAATTATAAAACAAAGTACATATATATATTTTTTTCTTTGGGGGTGAGATATTTCAAATGAGCAATGAGGGATTTAAATGTTTAGAATGATGACAATGACAACTATTACTGATAACTAATATTTGAGGGCTTACCTTGTTCCAGGTATGATTTTCTCACTTAAACCTTAGAATCATCAGATATAGTAAATTCTACTGTTACCCTCCTTTTACAGGTAAAAAAAAAAATTGGGCACAGAGAACTTAAATAATTGTCCGAAATCACACAGCTAAGTTACTAACAGGATAGTTGAATTTATCATATCCTATCAACTATCACCTTCCTGTTTATAAATCTTAAACTTATATGCTCAACCTGGATTTCTCCCTTGAGATCTAGGCCCTTCTTTTTAATTGCTCCCTGGACATTTCTTCCCAGATTTCAAAAAGTACTTCAAACTCAATATGGCTCAAACCAATGCTATTGTTTTCCCTATTCCTGTCCCTACTTCTAAAGCCAGAAATTTAGGAGGTCTCTATTCTCTTCCTTGCCTCTCATATTTAATCAGTACCAGATGCTGTCAATTCTATATCCTGTTTCTCTCTAACCCATCCCTTCCTCACTGCTGCCTCAATCTAAGCCTTCGGTATTTTTTGCAAGAACTATTGAGATAATCTCAGTTATGGGTTGAATTGCATCCTTCCAGAACCTCAAACTGTGACTTTATTTGGAAATAGAGTTGTTGCAGTTACAATTAGTTAAATTAAGATGATACTGGCACAGGGCTGGCTCCTAACCCAATCTGACAGTTGCTTATAAGAGAAGAAGAGGCAAACACAGTGACAATGACGGCAGAGAATGAAGTGCTGCAGCTGCAAGCCAAGGAATGCCAAGGAACCTAGCACACAGCAAGGAAGGATGCTGCCCCACAGGTTTCAGAGGGAGCATGGCCCTGCTGACACCTTGATTTCAGACTGCTGGTCTCTGGAACTGTGACACAACACATTTCTAATTTTTTAAGCCACCTAGTTTGTGGTACTTTGTTATGGCAGCCCTAGGAAGCTAATACAACCTCCTAAGCAGTCTTCTTCCCTGCAGTCTCTCTTGCCTTCACACTGCTGCCAAGATGTAATTCTAAAAAGCAAGTCTGATCACATATTTCTAGGCTCAAAACCCTGTTCACTTTTCCCTTGGGTCATGGAGATTCTTCTTCCCCAAACCTGGCAAGCCTTTTCACACGCCTCCCACTACACCAGTGGTTCTCAACCTGGGGGCTACATGTTAGAAGCAACTGGGGATATTTTTAAATCTTAATACCCAGACCACACTCTAGGCTTATTAAATCAAAATCTCTGGGGTGAGAATGAAGAGGCAACAATATTTTAAGCTCCCCTTCACCGTCGCCCTGAGTTTTCTACTGAGCAGCAAAGGTGAGGATCATGACCAAGGCCTGGAACAGAGATCACGTCTGGATTAGCACTTAGTACCTACTGACTCCCACACCCACCCCACCTCCAGGGAACTATAAACTGGCGACGATCCTGTAGTCCTTCGCTACTCAAGGTACGTCTGTGTAACTGTATCACCTGCATCATCCGGGAAGTTACTAGAAATACAGATGTTCAGGCCCACTCCAGACTTACTCAACCAGAATTTGCATTTTAACAAGATCCCCAGGCGAGTTATATGCACATGAATGCTTATTATCTGGCTGTAAAATGCAAAAGTTCATGATTAGAACTGAGTCCACAAAGCCTCCTTTCTCCCTTTAATGTTTTCTTTGTTTCCAGGGTGAACTTTGCTGAGTTCAGTTTTATTAGTATTGGCACATTTAGGAGAGGAGGAGATGTGAGGGAGTGGTTGGCATCACAGTCCTGATGGTAAGGTAGATGTGAGTTAAAACCCTAGCGCCCTCATTGATTAGCTGGGTGAATTAGGGTAACTCCTCATCCGCAATACGGGATTGAGAATAACACCTGCAGGTCTTTGTGGGGATTAACTGAAATTATGATTATAAAATGGGCATAAGTAAGCACTCAGAGAGGGCAAGGGAAGTATCTGTGAAAGGATGCCAAGGGCGGGGCATCTGACTATTCATGGACTCAAAAATGTGACTTTAGATCTAACCCAACCACCGCATTGGTCCAGTACTCACGGAGGTGCTGCATCCGGGGAGAACGTGACAGGACCGTCAGCTTTCACAGGAGAACAGCATCTCCTCTGATCCAGCAATGGGACAGCCTGTGCTTAAGGCTCTGCTCTCCCAGGAAGTTCAAGGAGGAACTGGACAACCACCCTCTGAAAAGTTATCCAAACCCTGTTAAAAGCCTGACTACGTGATTTGTTACCAGAGGGAGAACGTGGGGATATGTTATTTTCATTTACTCCTCAATGTAATCTAAGTTTTATCCTTCATTCAAATTTTATCTCCAGAAAATTAAAGGAGGCCCAACTATCTAAATTTCCTGCTTCTGTCCTCCCCTACCCAAATACACACACACACACACACACATATACACTCAGTTAAATTCTGTCATATTGATTCCCAGCCCTAAGGGTTGAAAGAGCCACATAACTATCAACTATTAAGTTGATCAGTACTAAAGTTTAACCAAGTTAGAAAAAAAAAAGTCTCTTGATAAAATGCACATATTTTCTTTTGACAAATAATGAGAATTACATAACTCATCATACCTACTGAGGTGGCTTGGAGTTATGTACCCCCAGAAAAACATAATCTTAATCCATTACTGTGGGTAGGAACCCAACACACATAGGAACTTTCAATGAGATTACTTCAGCTAAGGTATGGCCCAGCTGAATCAGGCTGGGTCTTAATCCTATTACCAGAGGCCTGATAGAGAAAGTTAGAGTGAAAAGCCAGAAGCTGGAAATCAATGGAACCTTGAAGAGAAAGGAGAAGATGTTGCCATGTGCATTGCCATGTGACAGAAAGACCAGCCCCAGAACACCATAGTCTGAGGGAAGAAAGAATCTCTTTCATGATGCCTTGATTTTGGACTTCTCCTAGTCTCCAAACTATAAGCCAATAAAGTCCCATTGTTTAAGCCACCCCACCATATGGTACTTGTTTTAGCAGTTAGAAAACTAAAGCAGTACCTACACTCTTCAGTTTCTTTTAGCAATATTTTCTAGTATTCTGAATACAGGTCCTTTATGTCCTTGGTTAAGTTTATTCCTAAATATTTTATTTTTTTAAGTTGTTATTATAAATGGAATTTTTTTTTTACTTCCTCCTCAGATTGTGCATTGGTGGTGTGTAGAAACGCTACTGATTTTTGCATATTAATCTTGTATTTCACTACTCTGCTGAACTCGTCTATCAGTTCTAGTAGTTTTATTCTGTTTTTTTTTTGGGGGGGGGGTTTCTAGATATAGGATCATATCATCAGGGAATAGTGACCGTTTTACTTCTTCCTTTCCTATTTTTTGGGTACCTTTTCTTTATTTCTTTTTTTTTTCTTGCCTAACTGCTCTATTAAGAATTGGTAGCACAATATTGAATACAGTGGTGACAGTGGGCATCCTTGTCTTTTTCCAGAACTTAGCAGGAAAGCTTTCAGTGTTTCACCATTGACTACCATGGTAGCTGTGGGTTTTCCATATATGCACTTTACCATGATAATAAAGCTTCCTTCTATTCCTATCTTTTGGATTGTTTTCATCAAGAAAGGATGTTGTATTTTGTCAAATGCCTTTTCTGCCTCACAGAAGATCATGTGCTTTTTCTTCTTCAATTTATTAATGTGGTTTATTACACTAATTGATTTTCTTGTGTTGAACCACCCATGCACACCTGGGGTAAAACCCACGTGATCATGGTGTATAATTCTTTTAATGTCCTTTTGGATTCTGTTTCCAAGTATTTTGTGGAAGATTTTTGCATCTCTATTCATTAGAGAAATTGGTCTGTAATTCTGGTTTTTCATAGTGTCTTTACCTGGTTTTGGTATTAGGGTGATGTTGATTTCATAACATGAGTTTGGTAGCGTTCCTTCCTGTTCAATGTTTTGGAAGGACTTGAGCAAGATTGAATGATTGATAGAATTCACCTGTGAAGTCATCGGGTCCTGGGTTTTTCACCTTTGGGAGGTTTTTGATGGCTGTTTCAATCTCTTTACTTGTGTTTGGTGTGTTGAGGTCTTCATTTCTTCTAGGGTCAGCATAGATTGGATATGTGTCTCCAGGAATTCGTCCATTTTGTCTATGCTGTCTAGTTTGTTGGTGTACGGTTGTTCATAGTATCCGCTTATGATCTCACTTATTTCTGTAGGGTCAGTGGTAATGTCCCCTCTCTCGTTTCTGATTTTATTTATTTGTGTCTTTTCTCTTTTTTTCTTTGTCAGTCTAGCTAAGAG
>PVKH010014532.1:0-16452 GCA_004027955.1 Chaetophractus vellerosus
CTCCCAAAGTGTCCAATGACCCTGGCTCCACATAATTTTGCAATTTCTTGCATTGCATACATCATAAGTCTATATCAGGACTCCAACAAGTCCATTCTAGTCCATAGTTGTTCCCCCAATCTTGAGAAGTCTGGAATGGTAATGTCCCCTCCACCATGGAAGGGATTATCCTGCCTGCAGCTGCAGGCTCTCTGGATTCTCCTGCATAGCCGTCTTCCATTGTCACCTCCCAACTAGGTGTCCTGGTTGAGTCCATTGAGTTGTAGCATAGGAGCTGCAGGTCCTCAGAGTTCTGGACCCGGTTGGCTTGTGGTCAGCATATAGTCTCCGTTCTATGGAAGTACACCTAAAACTCTGGCATCAAATATAGGTTTGAATAGAAGAGACATTTGGACCATGTGCAATGTAGACATATTTTGGTCAATTTCTATCACTCTCAGGAGCAAGAATTCCAAGTTAGGGCGCACTAGTAAGGCACCAAACTCTGGGATTATCTGCCCTGGTATAGGACCTGGATATCTTCAAAGTCCTCTGGTGGCCCTCTGTTTGGGGTGATTTCCATATTGGAAGTCTAGGAGGTCCTACTGGGATTTGCATAAGTGTTACCTCTGGGTTGCCCTCCCGACTCATTTTGAAGTCTCTCATGGAGTTTCAAAAAGACTGGTTCTATTCTGAAACCAGTTGAAGCCAATCTAATGGTGGTTGCTTTGTTTAACTGGATTAGGATTGGGCATACAATACAATTCTATCTGATGGTATTTGTGGGGAGGTCTCTTTGGGAAAGGGCATTAAGGATATCTCTGGCAGTTTCCTTCAGTCTTAAAAGAAGTTAAGAGGAAGAGATGTTTTTTTCCTTGTCTTTTGCATTGTTGTATATGATTACAATGTCTACAACAATGGAATTCTTCTTGCTAACAGTCTGAAGAAGATGACCAACGTTTGGGAAGGGCAGAGCCTTGAGAATCATTGAGAAGTGAATCATTGAGAAGTGGATCCCAAGCCTTGATTAGTGTGTACCGGCATCCTTTTGGATTTCTTGTTACGTGAGAAGATAGCTTACTGTTTAACCTAGTTAAGTCTATGCTTTAAGTTACTGCCAGTGATGACATCTTAAAAAGTACTCTAGTCTATGAGAGTGGTTTGTTTTTTGTTGTTTTTCTTTCCTTTATTTGGAGTAATGAAAACTGCTCTTATATTTATTGAAGTGATGAATGCACAACTCTATGATTATACCAAATGCCATTGATTATAAACTTTAGTTAAATTGTGTGCTTTATGAACGACAAAAACAATAATGAGGGCTGGGGGAAAAGACACCAAATGTAAGAAGATATGGACTAGAGTTAGTAGTAATTTCATAAATTTTAACAAATGTTTCACAACAATGCAAAGTATTGCTGGTAGGGTGGTGTATGAGAGCCCTGTATGATGTTATGCGTGTTTGTTTTGTAAGTTCACAACTTTTACTATACACTTATTGTTTATGTATGCTCATATATGAATGATATACCGCAATAAAGTTTTTTAAATGAAAAAAAAAGCACCCTAGTCAATGAAAGTGAGCAGGCTCTGCTTCCAAAGCATGGCAGGAGGCAACACAAGAAGAAACCATCCCTAACCCAGCCACCAATGAAGATACAACTGAGATGGAGATGTAACCAGCCAATGAAGTAGATACAGACTCAGCAGAGACTGGTGGTGCCAGTAAAACAGAGCTATTTAAATCCTCCAGCCTTCAATAAATCTAAAGTCCCCAGCTTTCTGAAGCTGCTTTTCAAAGCTATCTCTTGAAACATAAGGCATTGTCTCATTTTTACTGGAAGATTAAGAAAAGAGATAAGTTCAAAGCCTCATAAGATCTCCCTGAGGTGCAGACACCTAAGAGTTTTAGTGCCTCAAAGCAGAAGGACACTCAACTAAAAGAAATAGGAATACCTGCGTCATTGGGGGAAAAAAAACAAGATTGATTTCCTCCAAAACGTCCAATGTCTTAGATGTTATAGGACATGGGATTACCTTTTCAAACCATTTTAAAGATTTGTTCTTTGGCAACAATCATCAAAGTCAGACTGCCTGAAAGCAAAGAGAGGCTGCGAACTGTTTCTTCAGAGATACTGAGAATCCATCTGAGAATAAAAACACCCTTATTACCACTGTCTACTTCAAATAGCATTTTAGAGAATGTCTGTGTGTGCTGCTGGGATGGGCCCTATACACTGAAAATTAAGGTGAGTAACCCTCTTTCTTCAAGTGGCTTATAATACAAGATGTCATTGTCCCAGGTAAAATCAATCGGGGGAAAAAAAAGCTACTGAATACCATGTCCCCTGTATGTCATGAAATAATAGCAATGGAGCAATACAGACCAGCACATTCGGTGGCCAGGTCACCAGCTGGGACAGTAGCCTTTTACAGCAGCAGCATCTTCCCCAGGGACTCTGCCCTGAATCCCAGATTGCCCCCTATGTTCTCCCACTGCACCTTTTACTGCTGTCATCAGAGCACTGAACACATCATGAGATCATTACCTCTTGAGTTTTCTGTAGGCACTCGGTAAAGTGTCCTGAAGTGGCAGCATGGTGGAGGGTGGGTGTCTTTATACTACCCTTTGATGAAGATATTTTTGTGAAATGTGAAAAGGAGCTAGGATGTGGTTTTGAGTAAGGGTTAGTCTAAAAGGGTCTACAATTAGTAATGACTAGAAGGGAACTTGTGTGACAAATAAACAGAATAAAGCTGTTGGGTTATTGTAAAGAGCACAGACAGGAACTTGGCTACATCAACATTTATTCATGCCCTCATTCATTGATTAAGTCATCATGTATTGAGCACGTACAATGCAATCTTGCCTTTATGGCTTGTACAATCCAGCAATGTCCGTCTTGACATTGAGCAAGTAATAATAAAGGTAATGAGTGATATGAAAAGGAAAGAACAACCAAAATGCTGAAGGATTATCATACTCATGAATGTGAGCATCATATTATTAGACCAACAAGGAAAAAATGTACCAGAGATCTATAGAAAGGATAACGGAATTTGCACAAAATTTAGAAAGTAATGGCAGGTTTTAAACATTTTAGGAGGCAGTAAAGACCACTTGGGGTTATTTCACTATGTAAAATTTTAGAAATTGGCAGAGGAATGCATTCAAAGAGGAGAGGAAATTCCCAGAAGTCACTTTCCAGGCAAACTTTGTTTCTTTTTTCCATTTGTTTCCCCTTTATGATTCAGAAAAAGTTACAAAGGTATATTTTCAGAAGCCTTTAAACATATCTCTTTCTTGGACCTGAGGAATGGGCTGGGTGCTGGGGTTATCACGGTAGGGGAGCTGGCCTTGTACACGGAATAACATAGATCCGGGTATCCTGGGCTCCCATCCATCTCTGAAACATGTTAACTGTGTAATTTTAATCCCTCTCTCCTCTGGATCTTGGTTTTGTTGGCTATAAAATGGATATAATAACACCTGTCTTTCCTTTTCCTCCAGGGAATTGTGTGTGTCTCTTATACTTACATCAGGACCTCAGTTTGAAGAGGAAATGAAACTTGACTACACTCTCTAGCCTGTCTCTGATGCTTAAGAGTCTGTCATCTCCAGAGACATACCCTAATGTATAAAACATGTTGGGAAATCCTTTAAAAAATTAATCTAATATCAGGGTTGTTGTTTTTGGTGTCTGCCCATGAACATCCCTGGACAGGCAAAAGTGATTCCAAATTTTACTTGAGCATGGTTTTGACTGAACTATGAACTTCAAAATCAAATCAATTGCCGTAACCCTTAGATCCAAGAATTGTAAAGGCTGAACTTCTCAGAATTTGACGGCAACCTGACAATTCATATTAGCCCAAGAATAAGGGATCAAACAAAGGCCCCTGTCTGAAAATAAGACTTTACCCTCATCCCCACCTCCAAGCCTAATGTTACTGAAAAATCAAAGAGGAATTTGATTTCATTAAATATCCAATATACTTAGGTTCAGCCTATTTTAATTTTATAGCTATAACACATGGTTCTGCTACTTATGTCAGGCTGCTGCTCCAAATGCACTGGGTCTCTTAAAGCATGAGAGGGATTTTGCAAGCAGGAGAAGAAAGTTGAAGGGATTAAAATTGTCAAATGTTTAAGAGAAATAGCAACGGATCACCACGTTTCAAAACTAGCTCTTCTTCTTTCTAGATGTGTGACTTTGGGGATCAGTAAATCTCTCAATGCCTCAGTTTCTTCTTTGGTAAGATGAGTATAACAGTTCCTACCTCTGAGATTATAGTGTACTTTGAATGGGCTGAGCCTTGGGAAATATTTATCATAATGCCTAAGATGTAGTAAGTGTTTAGTAAATATTAGCTCTTGTGACATCATGAAGATGATGATGACGATGATGATGATGATGACGACGACGATGATGATTCAAATAGTTCAAATAGCCACACATAAAGGAAATGTGTGGCTGGAGTGTGGTATGTCTGGGAGAAGAGATTGGAAATGTGGACTAGTGGTCAGATAACAAAAGGCCTAAATGTCCAGTTAAGGAGTTGGGGTTTCAAACAGGAGGTATACTATTTCTTTGTGTCCTTTACCTGTGTACCACAGCTCCAGTCCAGGAGATGGCAACATAAATTAACATCACGCTTATAAGCTCACACCTAGAAAGAAGTATCTGGATAGTTAAATGCCAACTATGTATAACTTGACGATGAGAGGTAATGATGTAGAGCATAAGTGAGTTGTCTAAAATGTGAGCAGGTAGCAAAGAAGAGAAAAGTGTAGGCAGGGGTGGTCATTCCTGAGAAGGACTGGCCCTGGGAAACTTGAACTGAGGTCATCATTTCTTACAGCCTCCTTCATGTCGCTGCTAAGGGTTTTATCTTCACAGAATGCTAGGCACCTGTCCTGTTTGTTGTTTTCCCAGAGTCTGGATCTTACCAATCCCTGATAAATGCAGGACATTTCCCTACCCTGAGTCTCTATGTTCTAACAAGAAATGCTTAGAGATCCCAAAGCCTTGACCAAAGAAAATAATATGTAATTGGCAAAGCAGCAGCCTGGGGAAGTAATTTAGCCATGCTGCCTTCCAAATTCTCTTCTATCAGGTAGTCCATGAGTATGGCTACCCACTTTCTTATCTTTCAGAATGGCCTGGCCACAGACATGACATTTCTCTTAGTGCTTCCCTTCTAGAAAAGCAAATCACCTTGCCAGGATTGTGTAAGATGCTTCAGAGACTAGAAATGGTGACACACTACAGCAGTGGAAAACACTAGCCAAAGGACTTCTCCAATAAGTTTATCTGCTTATTGGATTACACAAAACTTTTCTTGCATGTAGAGACTTCAATAATGAAGCTGTTGGTGGTGGCAGCACTGTCATCATCCAATGCCTTGTGAGCTTTCATATCCATCTGGATGAGTTCTCTTGGCACTAATTCCAACCAGCATGTGAAGCTAGATCAAGATCTTACCAGCTGTCCATGCTGGGACAGGAGAAAATATAAAACAAGAGAGGCCAAGGTCAAGTGGAGAGAAGGGCAAAGAAAGAAATTTAAAATACAGGGGAAAGGCAGGGCCACATATATAGTCAGCAGAGCTAGAGAATTGGAAAGTGGGTAAAGCAGGCTCAAGAATAGGAATCTATGAGTGAAACTGAGTACCAAGCCAGCAGAGGTTTGAAAGAAGACAAGGTGGAAAGTGGAGAGAGATGGGCAATTTGGAAGTGGCAGACCAGACAGAAGAACCCATAGAACTTAGCACCACAGGGTGTCTGGGTGGGTTCCAGGTCTGAGTACTCTCCCATCAGTATTATGGAAGATGTAGCTCTCAGGATTCCACATTGAGTCACCAGAGATATGCCAGTTGGGAACCACCTGGACAAGGACTGAACAGATGTTGGGCCCCGAGCTAAGTCTCATGAGATTTTTACTTATTACGGGAGGTAAGAGGGATTTTTCCAGAAGAACAATAATTAGGCTCATAACTAAAAGGTTGGTAGTCTGGAAGCTGGGTTGTAGGAATGGTCTGTATGTGTGTGTGTGTGTGTGTGTTTCTGTGGAGAGAGAGTGGGCAGAGGAAGATAATTTGAGGCAGAAGAATAATCACACACAAAGGACCAGTGGTGTGAGGGAGCAGGGGGCATTAAGTAAATGAAGGAATGCCAGCAAGCCTGTAGGGCAGAGAACAATGAAATAATATGAATGAGACTGGAAGGATGAGGCCATAAGAGGCAGGGTGAGGAGGCCATGTCAGGGACATCAAATAGTTTTAAGCAGGGAGTATAGTGGTCCAATTTTTCAAGATTCCTCTGGCTGTTTTGGATGAATTGGATGAGAGGGCAAGAGGCAGTGGTGGAGAGACTGTAGGAAACCACAACAATATGCCAGCAAGAGATGGTGGCAGCTTCATTTAGGGCAATGACCACAAAGATTAAAAACCTTTGAGAGAAGTAAAATCAAGAGGACTTGGTGATGAATGAAATTGGATAAGGAGGAAGGTAACAAAAATGACTCTATACTCTGTATCATGCCTACCTGGATTACGGAGGCTAAGATTCCCTGAGATAAGAAACCTAAAAGAGGGCCTGCTTTGAAGGGTAGGTCATGAGTTTGGCTTTGGGCATGTTGATTGTGGGGTCTGTGCCTTTGAGTTGCCCAAGAAAAGATGTTGAAGCGACTGGATATATGGTTCTGGAACTCCGAAGGTTGTAGGTAGAAAATATTTGGAAGACTTTCACACAAAGATTTCTGAAGCCATAAGTATAAGTGAGATTATATAGCAAGAAAGAAAAGAGTGCAAAAAGAAGATGGTCTAGTATTGAGTCTTGAGAAGCTGCAACATCTAAAGGTGGAGAGGAAAGTTTGGCAAAGAATACTAAGAAGGACTAACCATGGATGTAGGTGGAAACCAAGGAGATCATTATCACAGAGTCCAAAAGAAAAGTGTCTCAAATGGGTACTGAATAGGAGTGGTGAATACTATCAAGAAGTCAAGAGAGATTATTGAAAAATTCCCAATGGAATCAGGTACCATGGATAGAACCATCATCATAGGGGTAATCACAGCATAGCACATTATACTAATTCTGGGAAGACAGGTGTCATTATCAAAGCCTCAGGTTCACATCCAGCAAAGAGTCACAGGGAAGAGAATTTTTAAAATGACAATTCTTTACGCTATGGCAGTGCTATGCAATTTACAAAGGTTGTGTTATGATGCCCGTTGTCACATTTGATACAGTAAGCATGAAAGTTCACACGGGATGATTTCTATTTTACCAATGTGGGTCAGAAAGGTTATATCATACAACCAATGCCACACCACATATAGGTCCAGAGACAAGTCTGGAGTTCCCATTTCCTGATTCTGACTGCAGTTGAATAGGAGACTAGGGAGAGCTGCCTCAGGCTACCTGATTTACTATGTGAAGAGAAATCTCTGACAAGAAAAATAAAACAAAGGCACTTGTGCTCCTACCTGCAGGGTTTCTGGCTTTGAAGACTGAGCTCAAAATGATGCAAGTTGATTTTATGGGTTCTAGAAAGAATTTAGTCTCCAAATAAAATGTTTCCTATCAACTCTTTGACATTTGTCATTATTTTCCAAGGGCCATGTGAGTCTTCAGACAATCTTGCTTCATTCTGCTCAGCCAGGTCTCTTGTAAAGGTTAGTGCTCCATTCTGGGCATTATATTTTAATGGTAACATGGATAAACTAGAGGGTAAACAGGACAGTGGCAGGGATGGAAAAGACAGTCATTTACAGAGGAAAAGAGCCAGAGGTACCATAATTGCTGTTTTCAATATCTAAAGAACCCTCCGTCTATCATGAGTAGATTCTGATGGGAAAATATTTCTGTGAACATACACACACACATACATACACACACACATATATAAAACCATTTTCTATGCAAGAGAGTTACTTAATGATGGCACATGATGACTTTGGAGGTCAAGGTGTTCAAGGAGGAACTAAATGCATATATTTATTACCTTCTCTGATGATGGGCAACAGAAGCTATTCATCCTAGGCACTTAAGCGAAGCAGCAAACTAAGAAGTAGAAATAAGAATATCAAAAAACGATGACAAAACTGAACTCTGTAACAGAATCATCAGCCCAAATGTGAAGAAAGTACTAGCTAGAGAACCATGTTGGATGACAGGGAAAGAAACAGATGAGAACAAAACCTAGGGAACTAATGCAAAAAGGATTCTAGATGGTAGGAAGTGCAATTCTTTAATTATTCAACAAATATTTATTGCATGATGACTATTGTTAAAATGGCTACCATATACAGTGACTGTGTTGACAGATGTGCAATTTCTTTATTCCTCATAGCAACCCTAGAAAAGTATCTATTATGTATTCCACAGATGAGATTCATCACAAAACAGGTGAGTGGCTGAATCAGGATTCCAACTCACATATGCCTGCCTTCAAAGCCTGTCCTTATGCCCACTACTGAGAAAGGAAGTGGGGTTATAATAAGGAAAAAGACTCAGTCCTAGAATGTTTACAGTCTGGAAAGAATATAAAACAAGTGTGCAATTAAAATGCACTTATTCCCATGTTGGGAATAAGTAGTTGCTGAGGAACATTTCTCAGGACTCAGATGTCTTCACCCCCATCTCTGATGGACCAGCCTCTGAACTTTGCCAGTCTGCAGGGAAGGCAAATGGGCAGGCAGATGAGATAGATTGATTAAGAATGACAGCTCTGGAGTTACACAGGCCTAGGTTTAAATTCTGACTCCTCCACTTGGTGTTAGGGAACAATTCTCCACTGGTCTCTTGTCTTTCTGCAGGTTTGGGGAGCAACTGCTTTTGCTACAAGATTTTCATATGTTTACATAGCTACTAGCCTTAGAAAATAAATATCTCCCTTTGGAATGAAGGTCCTGCAAGCATTTTGCCTGGCACAATATGAATAATGTCTCCTGCAGAGCCAAAGCCAAAGGCAGATATGCTTACTGCCCACTCTTTGGATTCCCTAAGCTCAGGATTCTTCTATAATTCAGTCCAGGGAGTGTGTGTGTGTAAGTAACACCTGGCTTTCTATGGTAGTACAGTGAGAAATAGGACTTGGGAAATTAGTGAAAATGCTGATATTCCACTATTGCTATTGCTGTGAATAATAAGCAGTCCCTCATCTCTGACCCAGGGCCCTCGTGTCTTCTACTCATATCCATGAAACTATGATAGGTTTACTTGTTAGCTTGCAGGTAGGATACAACCTCAGACCCTTCACAGTTCTTGACACTCACTGGCAGGGAATTTGGGGCAAGTTACTTAATCTCTCTAAGCCTCAATATTTTTGGTCATAAAATGAGGGATAATAAGTATGCCAATATTACAAATATTAAATGGAGTATAGTGCTTCTCCCAGTGTATGACACAGTCTGTCAGCATTAGGTAATACTTATGTGGGAGTACCAGGCTGGGACAGAAAGTGCAGAGATGCTGAAGTTAGCTTAGGCTTTTACTCATGATATAGACAGAATCTCTTTGATATCAGATATTTAAATAATTTTTTAATATGATGCCAGCTCCAGTGGGCTACTATTGGCCACCTGGATTGCTGTGATAATAAGGATTCTGAAGCCACATCTAGGCTAAGTAAGAAAGATTGCCATGATAGACTAGAGATGCCTGCTGTGAGTTCTGACAAGGAAAGGATTACATTATGCATACATGCTTCCAGGGACATGATGCTATGTAATGTGTCTTCCATCTCTGTACTTGATCCTGTACCACAGAAAGAAGGCATCAAATGCAAATTATACTGAAAGAAGAAATACAATGATTCAGTCACCTCATTTAATTACCTAGGGGTACATTTGCAATGAGTTTGTCTTGAAGATTTTATCAAGATGATGCAGTACTTAAAATTAGACATGCTGGGGCTACTTTATTAAGATTGGTTTATAGTCATTCTGGTGCTAGCAATTGCAAATGCTTCCCTAGTTACAGAGCCTCCCATGTTGGGTATTAGCTTGGAAATCTACATCTGCTCTACACTGGGACCTGAGTGCTCATCATGTGCCTAGAGATAAGTCTGTAAGAACCAGAACTGCTGTCTCCCCTGTCCCAAGTCATACTAAGCTCTGTAAATATTTTCCAGGGAGCCTGCCCGATGCCTGCCTCTGCCTGAACCTCAAGCATACCTGCAAGGCCTTTTTCTGTGGCTGCAAATACCCTTCTGGAGAGAAATTTAGAGTTATATACCCTAACAAGGGTCATTACATTAGACCCAATAATTCTACACCTAAGAATTTATCCCAGGGAAATAATTGCAGATATGTACATTGATGTATATAAAAGGTTATTCACTGTAGTATGTTTAAATTTTTTAAAAAAGCTTTAGTTTCATAAAGTTGAAAATAGAATTTCAATTCTAAACCACGATGATTTAGTCATGAAAATTACATTTGGAATAAATTAAATGACATTGATATTCTTCTAATGTAATATTAACGGAAGACAATGGGACACATATACTTGTAATCGTTAAAAAGAAGTAAATCTTTAAATATAAAAATATAAAATACCTATAAAGAAGATGTGTGTTGGGAGAGATGTCTCACTTTTTTCTTTTTTGCTTCAGGTGTGGAAATTGTCTAGTCTGCAGAGAAACTCTGCAGGTTGGACTCTGTTTTAGAAGAACTGACCAAGTATCATATTTGGGAACAAGAATGTCAATCGAAGGTGGGTTGTTTCATGGGTCCCACCTTCTTTTAACTTCTAGAAATAGCACATTGATTTCCCTGTCAAGAAAGTACCTCCCCCTCTATGGGCAGTCTTGGTAGGACTATTGATCAAATTGTCCTCTCCTTCCTGGCCAAGGTGGCAAGCCCATGATCAGGTCTAGGCAAATTGCATTTTTCTCAGGGATTTGGATTGTAGGCACAGGTATAAAAAGTGTTAACATTGACCCAACCCCTATAACAATGGCCTAAAAAGCTAGACCATTATTTTTCGTAACCAAGAACCCTATTGGTCCTCTGTCCTAAATTTTCTGAACTTGATACTTAGGGTTTTCCATTAATTCTTGACTCACCCTTCAACCATCTGATAAATCTGTTTTTTTTTTTTGTAAAGTTAACCAGAGTTGGCTTCTGTCTTTTATAAGCAAAGAATCATAATTAGTACAGTAAAAAATCCTATGCACTCTTTATGTGATTGGGATCCCATCTCCAAGACCACTGAGATGCCTGTCCACTCCTTAGGCTGTGACCTACCTTGCCTCTGGCTCTCTGAACCCTGCCATCATTTCTTATTGCATGTTGCCATTTTCGGGATCCAGCTGATGAATTCTGCTTCCCCTCCACTCATTTTGTGGCTGGCAAAAGGGCCAGAGAGGCAATCCTTGCTCAGTGAATTGCCAAGGAAACTCGATCTGCATAGCCTTTTATGCAGCTGCCCCTCAGGTATACCTGCACTGATTGCCTGAAGTGGGTGGCATTATCATCAGAATGCAAGGGGCTGATGGTTTCTGGAATCCATTTTTTATTTCAGGGCAAGAATCATTTGACCCTCATGTAAGATAAATCAATTTTTTCCCTAGTGGCATTTATTGCTCCAGTGGTCAGAATTTTCTATTCACATGACTTAAATTCAGTGGTATTACAATCTCTAAATATCTGTGAAAAGTCTCACTTGATTTTATAATTTTTTTTGACAAGTTTGGCAAAATAGGCCTTAAGTTATACAAGAGCACAGTGAAGCAAAGTGAAACACAATAGATTCTTAACAAATGAGGTTGTTACCAGGTAACTCAGTATTCCCAAATGCTTCTACCAGGAATGTTTCCCTCCTTATTCTTCCTATCCATTCCTCCTCTAAAGCACAGCTCAAAATCCAACCCCTCTAGATTAAACCTCAATTTTCTAACTGTTTGAACTTGACTACATATTTGCTCAATCTCCAAAGCTGTGTGATTTATATCAAGTCACTTAATTCTTCTGAGAATCCATTTCTCAGCTATTTTCTATAAACACACAAACCGCCCCCACACACACACCATGATTTATATATGTTTTTTAAGGATTAAATAATGTAATATATTTGAAGTTCCTAGTATATGGGAAGGTATATATTAAAGGTTAAATCCATTGTAGCTGTCTTATTTTTACCTTTTCTAACTTTCCCTCTATTTTCCCATATAATTTACGTACTTTGTTCTAATCATGTTATCTCATTATGGCTTATATATTTTGTCAAGCATTATCATCTTTTAAAAGCATGGAAAAAAATATTATAATATCTTTCCAAAATAGAAAGGAAACCTCTTAGTATTTTTCTTCTGTTTTTCTATCAGGACCTTTATCCATTGCTTCTCCATATGCTGACAGATTGCTCAATTCTCCCTTAGTGGGATAATAATAAATAGCAGTAATAATACTACCTTTCACTTACCGAGTTATACTATTCTTCAAAGGGCTTCATATCCATTGCTACATTTGATTTGGCCCAGTCCTCTGTTCTCTTCCAAGCTACACTAACTCTTAACTTCCATTTCATGATTAAAATAGCTGCTGAGACAGGGTGAAGTTCAAGGTTCTGCCAAGGTCAGCTTTGGTCCAAGAGAAATGCCATCTCCCTTGCTCCTTTCACACACACTCACATTTGTCCAGGGTCTCATCTTGACCTCCAAAACCTGCTCTGAAAAATTATTAGTCACACTAAAGTATAAATGTTTGGTAAGGCTCAGTTAATTATTTTCCCAAGGGGGCACAGGAAAAGGGAGTAAAGAAGTGTTGATATGAAGGAAATTTCAAGGTTTTGAAAGTAGGTATGCGTGTGTTAGGAGAGGGTATTTTCCTGCCTTGAAGTTTCTTGAAAATGGTCAGATGCACAGAAATAAAAGAGGTAATCTGTCTAGAAACAAAATTGAACACAGACTTTTTTATTGTGTGATGATTTGTTTTGTTTCATCTTGTCTTGTCTGTAACCTTCTCCCCTCTATATTAAGTGGTTCTACCCCAAACGGTCAATAGAGCAGGAACTTGGTGTCCAAGCAGCATCCAGTCCTTTATGCAAGGGTGATATCAACAGCCTCACAGTGTGGAATAACACAGTCTTCTGCTCAGAGGCCCCAAGATCCCTCCCTGAGACCTGTACAAGGGAACCCAAATCTTCAGGACCTCAACCCCAGGTGCTTATTTGATTTCTCCAAGCTTTTCCTTATGGATAGAAAGAGCAAAGGTTTTCAACCTTTTTTTAACGGTGGGAATGTTTTTCCCTGACCAGGTCTTTCATAAAACATTGCTTTACAAATTAGATTGAAGTGGATCAGTTGATGCCTGGAAGATGATCAACCAGCCAAACCTAAATAGCCTCTCCTGCCCTGCTAGGCAACCTTGGGGCACCTCTACAAAGCCCAGGGGCCCTACAGAGCCCATTTTTAAAATGTTCTTCATCCCTTTAGGGATTTCTCTCAGCCAACCATGATGAAAATTTCTTAAAACCTTTGTGGAATCAGGTGGACTATGATGAAATAAGCAACTAAATAACCCAATCTTGATGGAAAATTCCAGAAAAGCATTATGTGAGACCTATTAAAAATTTAGGATCTAGAGCAAGAAAACCTAGTTTCACATCCCTACTTTGACACCTACAAAGTATATTAACTTTGGATGATTTACTTAGCCTCACTAAGCCTTAATTTCCACACTGGTAAAATTGGGTTAATAGTATCTTATTCATTGGTTGATTGGGAGGATTAAATAAAAGAAGACATATAACGTGTCTAGTACAGTTCCTGGCATAAACTAATGAAATAAGTGTTAGCTCTTATTATTTATGTTATTGTAGCTCTTCAAACAACACAAAAGCACACTTCATCATGAACTATAAAACACCATTTCCTCCTCCTCTCCTTCTCACACTTTCTCACCTACTCCCATATTTCTTCTGCATATGAAACACTGCAAACGTGTACTGCCTCAGGTCACATGGCTACTAAATTCCAGGGTTAAGATTCAATACTTGGCTTTTTTTTTTTTTAAGTCCATATTCATGATCTTTCTACCACATCTGAAATATCCTTGTCCCTTGTGCAATCAACCAATATAACAGACAGTGCTGACTCCAGAATGAGTGTTAAGAATCTCTCTCCCTATAGAAAGAGGTAAAGAACAACTCAAAGAAGCAGTTGGCAGAAGTGAAATGGAAAGAGGAAATCAAAACTGGTGACCCACTGTTTCAGTTGCCTAAGCTGCTTGCATAAATACCATGAAATGGGTCAAGTTAAATAATGGCACTTTATTTACTTATGGTTTTGAGGATGGGAAAATGTCCAATTCAAGGCATCATCAAGGTGATGCTTTCTCCCCAAAGACTGTGGCATTCTGCGGCTGGCTGCCATGTTCCTTGGTTCCTCTGTCACATGGGAAGGCACATGGTAGTGTCTCCTTATCTCTTCCTTCTGCGGGTTCATTTTAGCTTCTTATTTCCTGCGGCTTTCTCTATGTCTGAATTTCATTCCACTTATAATGATACCAGTAATAGATTGAAGTCCCATCCTGGTTGAGGCGGGGCACACCTTAACTGAAATAGCCTTATCAAAGAGTCCTACTTACAATGGGCTCACACCCAGAGGGATGGATTAACTTTAAGAACATGTTTTTCTGGGGTACATACAATTTCAAGCCACTACACCCACATGATGATAAAATATAACATATCATGAACTGGTGCTTCAATTGCCTTTTCTTAAAATATGTGGAAAAGATAATTTTGTTATTCCATTTCCCATATCTCCTAAGATTAGCATTTTTTGGTAGTGTTGAAAGGATAAAATTAAGTTGCATGTAAGATGAGGAAAAAATCAGATAGCTGAGAACCAGTGACAAAACAGACTTATAGGGCAGGTCATGTGATGATTGAGAAAGGTATGGGGTGGTATAGGGTGGCGACACCATCAGAGAGGTGGCTGTTATTAGGGACAGACCACTTGCTACAGTCCACTTAAGCCAAGATCCAAACACAGGAACAAAGCTCACTAGAAGACTAATGTGGCTAAAGCTAGGAAACAAGTAAGGACTAAGGCATAGATGGATGAGGATAAGGCCAAGATACTTTCAAAAGGGCTGAAATGTCACAGGCAACACAATATAAATCCCATTGGTAGGACAATGAACAACAGGCAAAACTACTGATTTTGGTCACCTCTAAAAATAGCTATTCTATTCAGGAGTGATTATTTTTAGGCAGTGTGTTGATTATTTTATTTACATCACCTCGTTTCTTCTTTATAATAACCCAATATTGTAGATATAGCACGTGAGGTGACTGAGTCTTAAAAAGGCTGAATAACCTGGTCAAGTTCCCAGAGTTTGGGAGGTGCTGATTTTATAGCCTGGCTCTAGACTGCACTGAGGGTAATATCTGAATATAGTATCCATTTCAGAACTCTCCTAGAGTTAAGCTTGAAGAAAAGGGAGAGTCATCCAATAATATCAGAGATTTGACAACAGCACAGGGGACTTGGAGGTGTGTGATTCTGTCACCCATTCTCTCAACCTTTCAAATATCATGGCTCGAGCCAAAACCTGTGTCGATGTGACTATGTTTCCACCTAAAGATAACTACAGCATGAAGCCAATTGGTCACAGTTGGCTTCCCAAATGCTTTCATTTAAATATTGAAATAATTAAAGTGAAAGTACTTCAGCATGAATTACTCTGATAGTGATTTCCTTTTGCCTCCATCCTCTCCTTATCCAGACACAGGTCTTTCCCAGGTCTCTTCTAGAAGAATCTCTATACCTGCTCCTGTCCCCTTCACTTCCTCTTGAATTTCCTTACATTAGTCATGATTAAATACCAAGAAAATTACTGCCCATGTTCCTGGTACTACTCATGATGTCAAGTAAACTAGGTTCATTGTAGGCCAGAGCACAAGTTACAATTGGTAGAGTCAAATTACTTGTGAAAGAATACTGAATATCAATACAATATTAAAATAAAAGCCATGATATGCAAAATGGAAATTCCTCTTAGTAATATTAACTGGCTCACCTTGTTCGCAATTTGCATATGCATACTAAGTATTTTGCCTTGTCTGCATATTCTGATTGCACAGTGGGTAAAATGCAGGTGAGAGTGAAAAGTTATGGATATGACATTGCATAATCAGGGGTGAATTCGATTGGGAAGAGCATTTCACAAGAGTTTCTTCATGTAATACAGTATTAAAGTTCTGCAGCTCACTGGTTTCAGATTCATCTGAGATGCCTGTTAAATGTAATTTCTTCGGTCTTATCCTAGAATTTTGATTCAGAAACTCTAGTTTTAAAGCCGATGATCATGATTAGTTCTAAACTTTGAAAACTAATGTGTTTTATGCTGGAGGTTAGAAACAAACTATTCTGACTGTAAAGGTGAATATAAGCTAGTTTAAGGCATAAGCCATGTACAAGCTGAAAGTTAATGAACATTTTAAAGATCTAAGCA
>PVKH010014533.1:0-16448 GCA_004027955.1 Chaetophractus vellerosus
TGCCCATGACATTTTTTGCTGTGTGATTCATGTGTGTCTGTGTATGATGTTCTATGAGTTTATCTTCCATATGATCCTTAAGGGTCCTGGATTGTGCATACACAACCCTTCATCATATCTGAGAGGCTTCCTGCCATGATATTTTTTAATAATCCTTCTGCCACTTTATCTGTATTTTCTCTGAGTATCCCATGAACAAGTACATCCTTGTGGATTTTATGCCAGATGTCCTCTCCACTCGCTGTAGAAGGGCATACAGGTTCCTGAGGTTCCCATTTCCATGAACCCATGGACTTTGGTCATGGCTAGGAAAGAGAAGCAGGTCCATTTCCCCACAGTGCTGTGTGCTCCTGCAAGCCTAGAACCTGGTAGCATAGGGTTCCTGGGAAGGCAACTCCCACCACCGAAAAGTCACAACAGGGCCTGGGAAAAGGCATGCACTTGGTTCCATGATAGGCCTGGGGTCAGGGTGGAGACACCGGTGATGTCTGTGTGGGAAGGTTGTGTTGTCTAAGCTTCACTCTGGGCCCACATGATCCTACGGCACCCAAGTCTCTGTGGCTCAGACCCAAAGTTGGTGGCTCTGGTGATTTGAGGAAAGGGGAGTGGTGGGTGCTGTGAGTAGGGTTGACCAGGGATCTGCCCAGAGCCCTGCAGGAAGCCAGGAGCCTAGAGATAGCCCTCATGCCAACATACACAGGAGGATTCTTGTCACCCAAAGCTGTGTCTGCACCTGGTCCAGCCCCTCAGGTGTCCTTCCACCATCACGCCTTTTGAGCAGGACTCCCAGGCATCTGCCATGCTCCCTGGCCCAAATGTCAGGCATCACCAGCTGCCTGACTGAGCTTCCCACCATGCCACTGTCTTGGGGTTAACTGGTGGCCAAAGGAGGACAGTCCTATGGTTCTCCTGGCATGGAGGATGGTCCCTCAAACTCTCTTTTAAAAGTTGTCATTTCTTTCTAAGTGGATTCTCTTCTGTTTTCCAAATTTAAAATAAAGGGCTCATTGACTGCACTCAGAAAACATTTCTTTGAGGGTGTGCTTAGACCAAAGGGCATGGGTGAAAATCTGAATAAGATGGCTTCACAATGAATAAATACTGCTGCAAGTAGGCAGAAACAGCCACTGTGTGTGGCAGGGGAAATGGCAAGATTGTGACTGAGGGGAGCCATTTATGGGTGAGTTTTGTGTCGAGTGTAGCTAGGCTTCTTTTAGGGAAATAATGAAAATGCTTTCATAATGAGTGAATTAAGGAATACAAAGCTCCAAGATTGCAGCAAATGCTGTGGATTGTACCCCTCACCTCACTTGACTTCTTTAGTTTGAAGTCACTATCACACTGATGTGCACAACAAAATATGGTGCTTTGGGGGAAATTCACAGGATGGGAGACCGGGGTGTCCAGTTAGAAGTTAAATTTCCACCACACTCTTTCCTACTTCTTTTACAACAGTTTCACCACAAACCCAGGAGTTTCCAGGCTGCTGTGTGAGGCACATGTACGAAGTTACCCATCACCCATCTCTATTTGGACGGTCCCAGCATTTCCTATACACACAATTTTGCTGCAGGTTCAGGTATGAAATGCACAAGTCAAAAAATATATTTTTTCCAATAAGAGGGTGTTGAGTGTCACACATGACAATCTTGTATTTGCCTACTCCTCTATTCAGGTCCTCCATCTTTGGCTCTTCAAAATCAGTCAATGTGCTCACGGGTCCATCGAGATGGATGTCTCAGCCTTCAGCCAGGACCATGCATCTCTTGACCATTATGAGTCATCCTGCCTGACATCTGGGGCTGAGCCCAATTGGGTTTTGCATCCTTGTTCAGCCTGTAGATCTTATCTCCCTCCTGGTGGTGCCTAGGGGCACCTGGATCCCAAAGGCACAGAAACAGAGGTGAGGGAATGTGCATCATTTTCTTGTGAGGGGGATTTTCTGTCAGCTGCCAACCTGGATTTTGGCTGTAAGTATACATTTCTTTGGACTTCAAATGGTTCCTGAGAGGCAGAAGGTGACCCAACAGCAGTTCTCTACCTATGGGTAAGTGCCTCAGAATCCCTCTATACAGTAGAATGTCAGAAAGAATTATGAGACTCATTGGACATGCTTTCTGCCAAAGAAATACTAGAGCTTGCTATCAGGAGGGTAGAGATTGCTCAAGTAATTCCCAAGGATCCCTGGTATGTGAATCCAAACTGGACATATCCAAGGACTAAAATTCAGGGAAAACATTTGTTTCCAGCTCTTCCTGGTTAATCCAGTAAATGAGGGTACCAATTTTTCATTCGTTTTCCAAAGTGTTCAGAAAATTTGGGACCGACTCCCTTCAGCAGGGAATGAAATCCTGGAGGCCTTCTCATGTTTCAAGAGTGTACTTTTCAGAGGGACTGAATAAATGCCTTCCATTTTCAGGTGGTGTCAATTATTCTTTTGAAGCAGTGCACTCATTCTTAGGTAAAAAGTTCTATTCCAAAGATCCTAGATAGTGAGGGGTCATTTCCAATGTTTGCCATCTGCCAGGCATTTTGCAAATGGTTTTTCTATTGGCAAGGCACCCAACGTGCACACAAAAAACTACCGTTGACAGCTTTTTCCTGAGTAGAGAGCATGTCATACGTTTTAGGTCAATTTCCCTAAACCATGCTGTGAATATTTTTCAAAGTAGATTTTTGTGAACTTAGAAAAGAAATCACATGGTGTCTTACAAGATGCATGATTTCTTTTTGGTAGGAAGAGATCCTTATTGAACACATTCTTGTCTGTTCTGTTCAGCCTGGTCCGCAGATTTGAGAGAATTCTTTCCCCAAGCCTCCCTCCCAACGGCCCCCTGCCCCCCACCCCAAAACAATGGGCTTTGCCCATGGCCAAGCCAGACCCTCAGGGCATCCCCACGGTGGGGGAGGGTGAGCCAACTCGCGAAGCCGGACACCCTGTGCCACCCGGCGGCGGCGACATCTCCCTGCACCCATGGAGATGGTGTGGAGCCGGCCCCAACCGGTTTCCGCCGCCTGTCCAGGTGCCATTTTGGGAGAAGCACCTGCCGGCTCATTTCACACACCTGCTGTTGGATTGGCATCCCTGGGTGAGTGGGATGGATCTGGGGTCCCATGGGAGAGGTCCGGGGCTTGCCTCCTCTTTGTGGTGTAAATGTGTCTCCTTTGTGTGGTCATTTCTTCTCAGAACCTTGGCTGCCTGAGCCCTGAGGGGGTTCCTTGGCAGACAAGGGGCTCTCCCCAGGAACCTCTGAGGACTGAATAGCAGTGTAATGTGCCTCCCTTCTGAGGCTGCCTCTGCCAACTCTTAGTTATTGGCAATTCCTTGAGAGTACTTAGCACCCGGCATAAGAGCCGCCTGAGCCCTGCTCTGTGTAGGCTGCAAAAGAGCGAGAATCCATTCTTCGCATCGAGCAGGGAAGGCTCTAATGCCCTTGTAGACGGTCTGCCCTTTCCTTCTGGACATTTTTCTCCGTGTTCCTTCTTGTCCTGTCCCTTGCTCCACACCCCCACCCGCTTTCTGCTCCCTTGCTCCGATGCCTGTGGAGAGAGTGGTGTGATGATCAGGGTTCTGTAAGGTTCTTCAGAGTACATACACCCCAGTTTTCCGCTGACTGGGCACAGCAGGACGGGTCCATCATTGCTCCTTGGCACTTTCCCATGTGTAGTCGCAAATTAAAATAGGTCATCTGGCTCCGTACTATTTTCTCAGGGGTACTGTGGAAAAAGACCTTGAGCTTTCTTCCCACTGAAAAGGAGGGGTTGATGGAGGCTTATCCGTGCTAAATCATTCCCATAAGATGTGAAGAAATCCCAGAGAAGATTCCGATCCCAAACCTGAAAATGCCATCCATGAAAAGAAAACCCCTAAACCAGTAATTGATGCCTTTCTTACAGATTATTGGGTCCAATGCTTAGGGCTGTAATGAACAAAAGAGCAGTAGGTCGTCACTGCTTTCAAGGACATCACCACTATGAGTAACATTTACATGTTTCTTCCTCTGGAGGATATACCTAATCCTGGATTTTCTGGCACCTAACAAGCCTCACACTCTCTGTCTCTCCCTCTCTCTTTCTAATAGCTTTTGAGGCTAAAAGGTATGTATCACGAAGTGGTGTTCACCTGGAAAATATTTCTTCACACAATGGTTTACAGTCCTCAAATAAACCACACATTTATTAAGATCTCTCATCCTCAGGATGACCGGTATGCCCTTGGCTAGTTCTCAGGTTCATCAGTAGGGGGCAAAATTTCTAAACTTTCTGTTTCCCTTGAAACCAATTTCACCAGGAATGGAGGAGGTATTTCCTTTTGATTTATGTTCTTAATAGAGCAGTGCTTTACTGAAACTCTCTTGCAGACAATCGAGAATTTCTGCCTCTCCCCGACTTATTTTCCTTCTCGTTTACCTCTTATAGTGGTCTCTTCCCTTATTGATATATTGTGAAAACCGTCAATCCTTTATTATTGAATGTGGTGTATTAGATTCTCCTATCAGTCATGTACTGCTGTCTATTTCTCCCCTTATACTTTCAACCTGTGTTTCCTACATTTTGCGGCAATGCTGTGTGTGTGAGTGTGTGTGTGTGCGCATACAGATACATAAGTTCTTGCATATATGTATTTAATAGGGGACATTGTCTTTGAAGGATTTATCTGTATATGCTGTTTTTCTTTCTCCTAGGCAGCTGTTCCAGTGTTAATTATACCTGTTATGGTTTACAGAAATGTCTTGTTGATGGAACGGTGTTCCTTTATACTCCCCCGTGCCCGCATAGATTCCTTATGGTGAATATTTTCCATTACTATGGTGACATGGTTACAATTGAGAAACCTGGATTCCTATGATCAGAGTAACACTAAGGAGAGTCCTAGCTGAAGTCCATATCCATACATACTCTTCCTATTCCCTTCTGAAAGCCCTCTCTTGGTCGTCATTGTTATATCCGATATGTTCGTACATTTTCACTGCCCAACCACAGGTGATCTTTTATTTTATGCACTTGAATTAAACAAATGTTATCTATGGAGTTACATACCCAAGCCCAGTACATTATTCCTCTTACTTTTCATTAGAGAAATGAGTAACTTTATGAGAGCCTCCATCGTTTTAGGTCATTGGACCCGCCATTGACTGGCCTTCCATTTCTGTCTGGAGAAGTTGCTTAAAATTGTTTGTAGGGCAGCCCAAGTGGTGGAAAACTCCCAGAGGATATTTTGCATCTGTGTCTTTGTGTGTTTGAACATGTGGATGCCATTTCATCCTCCCCTCCGATTCCAAAGACTGTCTCACTACACACAACATTATGAGAAGTGACTGCTTTTCTCTGAACCCTTGAACTCTTATATCTTCTATTGCTTTTGGCCTTCTTGATGTTCATCATCATGGTTTCCAGGGCAACATGGTCATCTGAACTTATGAGGACTGGCTTGGAGGGAACACGTGGCTTTACACCTCCAGGTCTCAGAACTGTCTCCTTCCCCGTGGCATTTTGCTGTGTGAATCATGTATGTCTGGGTATGATGTCCTATGACTTTATCCTCCCCAGGATCCTTATGGGTCCTGGATTGGACATACACATCCTTTCATCCTGTCTGAGAGGTTTCCTTTCATGATGTGTTTGAATGACCCTTCTGCCAATTTCTGTTGACTTTCTTTCTGAGTATCCCACAAAGCAAGTACGTACCTCTGGATTTTATGCCAGGGGTCCTCGCCACTCGGGGTAGAAGGGCATACCGGTTCCTGAGGTTCCCATTTCCATGAACCCATGAACAGTTGTCACGACTAGGAAAGAGAAGCAGGTCCATTCTCCCACCGTGCTGTGTGCCCCTGCAAGCCTAGGAGCCAGAAGCATAGGGTGCCAGGTAAGGTGACATCCGCCACTGAAAAGGCACAACACTGCCTGGGAAATGGCACCCCTCGGTTCCATGAAAGGCTTTGGTCAGGGTGGAGACACCAGTGATGTACGTGTGGGAAGGTTTTGTTGGGTAAGCTTCAGCATGGGCCCCATGGTCCTACTGCACTCAAGTCTCTGGGGCTCAGACCCAAAGCAGGTCGCTTGGGAGATTTTAGAAAAGGGGCTTTGTGGTTGCTCTGAGCAGTGTTGACCATGGTTCTGCCCGGAGCTCCGCAGGAACCCAGGGGCCTAAAGGTAGCCCTCACCCCAACATACACAGGAGGAGTCTGGGTGCCCAAGGCTGTGTCTGCACCTGGTTCAGGCCCACAGATGTCTTTTAGCAGTCATGCCTTCTGAACAGGACTCCCAGGCATCTGCCATGCTCCCCACCCCACCAAGGCCTGGGCCACCTGCTGCCTGGCTGAGCTGCCCAGCGCCCCAGTGACTCGGGGGAAACTGGTGGCATTAGGAGGACAGTCCCATGGTGCTGCTGGCTGAGAGGATGGTCCCGCAAACTCTCCTGTAAAATTTGTCATTTCTTCCTAACTGGTTTCCCTTCTGTTTTCCAAATTTAAAATAAAGGACTTATTGGTGGCATTCAGAAGACATTTCTTTTAGGGTGTTGCCTAGACCACAGGGCATGGGTACAAATCTGAATAAAATGGCTTCCCAATGAAGAAATATTACTGCAAATCACCAGAAACAGCCACTGTGGACAGCAGGGGGACTGGCAAGATTGTGAAGGAGAGGAGGCATGGATGCGTGAGTTTTGTGTCTGGTGTAGCTTGGCTCTTTTAGGGAAATCATGAAAATGCCTTCCTAATGACTGAATTGATGAACACAAAGCTCTCAGATTCCAGCAAATGCCGTGGATTGTACCCTTTGCCTCAGCTGACTTCTTTAGTATGAACTCACTAGAAGGTTGATGTGTACAACAAAATAGGGTGCGCTGGGGGAAACTTGCAGGAAGGGAGATTGGGTGTCCAGTTGGAAGTTAAATTTCCCCCATACTCATGCCTAGTTTTTCGTACAACCATTTCACCACAAGCCCAGGGATTTCCAGGCTGCTGTGTGAGGCACATGTTCGAAGTCACCCATCTTTATTTGGACAGTCCTAGCGTTTACTATAGGCACAGTTTCCCTGCAGGTTCAGGTAGGAAATGCACAATTCAAAGAGGTGTTTGTCCAACCAGAGGGTGATGAGAGCCACACAGGAAAATCTTGTATTTGCTGACTCCTCTATTCAGCTCCTCCATTTTTGGCTCCTCAAAATCAGACGAGGGGCTCATGGGTGCCTCGAGATGGATGGACAAAGCTTCAGACTGGACCATGCATCGAGTGACCCTTATGAGTCACCCTGCCTGCCATCTGGGGCTTAGCCAAATTGGGTTTTGCATCCTTGTTCAGCCTGTAGATCTCTTCTCCCTCCTGGTGGTGTCTAGGGGCCCCTGGAACCCATTGGCACAGAAACAGAGGTGAGGGAGTGTGCATCATTTCCGTGTGAGGGAGATTTTCTGTCAGCTGCCCACCTTGATTTTTGCTGTAAGTATACATTTCTTTGAACTTCACATGGTTTCTGAGAAGTAGAATGTGACCAAACAGCAGCAGTTATTTACATGCTGGTAAGTGCCTCAGAATCCCTCTATACAGCAGGTGGCTCACCCTGCCCATGGTGTCTTTGCCTTGCCCATGGCAGCTTTTTGCCCTGCCCATGGTGGCTTTTGCCTTCACAGGCTGCTGCCCACTCAGAAATGTCCCTGGGAACCAAACCTGGGGCCTCCCATGTGGTGTACCGGCACCCTCTGCACTGGGCTACAGCTGCCCCACCAATACATTATCACTGTTACTTTTCATTTGGGAAATGATTAACTTTATGGGAGCCTTTATATTTTTACATAATTTGACCCACCATTGACTGGCCTTCCATTTCTGTCTGGAGAAGTTGCTTACAATTGCTTGTAGGGCGGCCCAAGTGGTAGAAACCTCCAGAGGATATTTTGTGTGTGTGTCTTTGTTTGTTTGAATATGTGGATGCCATGTTCATCCTCCCTTCAGATGCTAAAGACTGTCTCACTAGATACAATATTATGAGAAGTGACTCCTTTTCTCTGAACTCTCGAACTATTGCATCTTCATTTGCTTTTTGCCTTCTTGATGTTTGATGAAAAAATATCATTGACAGCTTTTTTCTAAGTAGAGTCTTCTGGCATTAATAGATAGAGTGCCATTCAAACCCAGCTAGTCCTCAATTTCAGAATTGTGTCTTTTTTCATTGCATTTCCAGCCAAAATTGGATGTGAAGTACGTATCTGATGTGCCCTCTCACACAGAGAGTATCAGAACCCAAAGACTCTGTCTCTTGTGGGATTCAGTTTGACAAAGCAAGGATCAGGAAATGGGCAAGAAGGATATAATTACCAAGGATACCTTCCATCCAGAACCTCCACACTTGCCCACATAGTTATTTAGTGGGTGAGAGGATTGCAATGCTTCTGTGTGAGTTTATACCCAAGGGAATTTTGGGTCCTTGCTTTATTTTGAGTGGTAGCCTGTGGAGAAGAGCAGCCATTAGCAGAGGTGATATTGGATGGCTTATTTATTTCCAGGCAATGTGTTTATCTGCTCATGGCAAGATCTGAGACATGAATTCTTTTCTTCCACCTTTGAGAAATCATAAGTTCTATTATATTAGCAACTTGCCCATGTAGCCTACCAATCCTGGGAAACCTTAAGCAAAATCTGATGCTACTTCCTTTCAGATATTTTCTTTGGAATCAAAATTTTGTATTCTTCATGAATTCAAGCCCAGCATTGGTGCATATCATGGGTTTAACAAAGTATCCATTCTCCCTCAATCAAAACATGTAGTTCTCATACTCATTTTCCATGACCACCTTTATCCATACACATTGAAATCCAGAAGGACAAGTATGAGACATGTCTTTCTCACACACGTACATCAGAGATTTTGATATGAAATTGCTCACAATTTGTTTTGACTGAGTAACAGACCGTCAGCTTTGGGCATTTTGTTCTTTATTAAAGACCATGTTATGGGATATATGTCAAAGAAAAAACTTGCTTTAAGGAATTAATTAAAAAGCTATGAAGAAGTCAGCACCCAACCAAGGAGTCAGAGCTGGGGTTTCCCAGGCTAATTCCTAAGCTTATTAAATATCACCAACCAATGCTACCATCTGAACTGAAATGGCTGAAGATGGGACAAAATGAGAGAAAAGTTAGACTCAGCTCTAAATTTATTAATATATGGACTCATAATTTCTTCAGAAAAATATTTATAAACAAAATTTAAACCCACCACATACACCACTCTGTTCATCTTGATCTAAAGCACATTTAAAGGAAAGTATTTCCATGACACTTGTTTTTTTCTTTTATTTTCCCTAAAATGCACACATTACAAAGCAATAACATTTTGTGTTTTTTGGGGGTGTTAAGATTTCTCTTTTTAAAAAAGATACTTAGATTCCATAAATTTTACACATTACCCACACCCCACACCTCCCACAACCTCCCACATAAGCATCCTTGATTAGTTTGGCACGTTAATTGCAATTGATAAACATATCCTGGGGATTTGCCATTAATCATGGACCATAGTTCACCTTGTAGACCACACTCTTTCCCACACAGTTCTGCATGTTATATGATGATATAAAATGGCCTATATCTGTCATTGCAATGTCACTCAGGAAAATTCCCAAGTCCCCAAAAAGCCCCTGTATTACAATTACTTTTCCCTCTCCCTGCCACCAGAGTGTCCAGTGGCCACTGGCTCCACATAAATGTTGTATTTTCTACTATTGCTTGAATCACAATATGTCTATAGTAGAGTACTAGTAAGTCCATTCTAGTCCATAGCTCTTCCCCCCATCTTGAGGAGCCTGGGATGTCTACTCCACATCCAACTTAGAAAGGGCTTATATCCCATGGGGAAGATGGATGGGATTTTCCTGCATGCAGGTGCAGACTCTCTCCATTCACTGGGATGACCATAGTCCATCATCATCTCCCCCCTCCCCCTGTTGTCCTGGGTGAGTCCAATGAGCTGTAGAGTAGGAGTTGCAGCTCCACTGAAGTTCCAGGCACAGCTAGCACATGGACAGCCCAAAGACTCAAGTCTCTGGATGTATACCTACAAACTCCAGCACCAAGTATAGGTTTGAGTAGAAGGGACAGATGAACCATGTAAGAGAAGACATATTTGAGTCCTCTCTGTCACTCCCAGGTGCACAGATTCCAAAGTAGGGCCCAATGGAAAGGCACCAAGCTCCAAGTTATCTTCCCTCACAGAGGACCTGGGTGTCTCCAGAGGCCTCAGGAGCCCCACTATTTGGGGTGATATCCACTTTGGAAGCCTATGAGATCCTACTGAGATCTGCAAAAGCATTACTCCTGACTCACTTTGAAGTCTCTTAGCTATAAAAACTCATTTGTCTTTACATTTTCTGCCTTTTATTTGAGTTCAGTTTTCCAGTCACATTGCAGGTTGGTGCTTGGTAGTAATCCCTCAGTACCAGGGAAGCTCATCCCTGGGAGTCATGTCCCATGCTGGGAGTAGGTAATGTATTCATATTCTGATATTGGCTTAGATAAAGCCAATTGCCACATTTGAGCAACAAGGAGGCTATCAGGAGGCAACCATTAGGCACCCCATAAGAATAGGCTAAGTTTCAATTTCAAGAGCAAAGACTCATAAGGCTAGTCATCAATATCAAGGGTGCATCAGTGGATCATCCTCTTTTGCCAGTCTGTGTCCCTGCACTTGGGGTACTGTTGCTGCTCCCTTAGACAATGTGGTAGAGCTCTCCAGGTTGGGAAATCAGTATTCTCTCATTTATTGAGTGATTCTCCAATGGCTGTGACCATGCTCTGTGAACATTTAAACAATTTCATATACCTTGTATGTATGTTCAGGTGAACATCCTCCCACACACCCCCAATCCCTGACACCCCCTACCAATAATCCTATCCCACCCCAGTTGTAACACTTCTGTGATCCAAAGCTTCTTTAAAGATGAATCCAACACAATATCCAAATGTAATTAATAGGAAAATAAAATAATAATCATAAGTTTAAATGTAAGAGATAAAATACAAGAAAACTGAAAAAAAATTAAAAATAAAATAAAATTAAAAGATTAGGCTATTTAAAAAATGAGAAAAAAGTGAAAAAAAATTTTTTTTGACATTTTGCCTTTTATCATTCCAATATCTGGTGTCCAGTCTGTGCCATGGCACCTTCCCCATCCCTCCCCAGTGTCTCACTGTTATTCATTTTGTTTTCAAAGAAGTTTTAAGTCACAGAAAAGCCACACAGAGAATACAAGAGACTCTCATATACCCAACCACCTCCCCCTTTCCTCACACCAAATTAAAACCTTTTTTATGTGCATGGTAGCTTTGTTATAAATGATATGTAGGTAGTGAAACATAGCTACTAAATATTGTCAATGGTTTACAGTATAGTTTACATTTTATAATGTACACTTTTATAAATTTGATGATATTTACCATGTCCAGTGTCCATCATTGTAAGGTAATGAAAAACATTTCCACTGACCAGTAAATACTCCCTGTTTGATCTATTCTGTTCCTCCCTCCCCAAGCCCCTGGGGCCAATGATGACCCCCTGGCTTGACTCATTGGATGACAAGATTCATGGTTACATGTAACAAGAGCTCTTGACACACTGGTTTGTCCTCCCCTATTAGGAGATGTCCTTGCCCTTGAGAGACCCCCACCCTCTATTTCAGAATGAATTAGTCATCCCAAAGATGGGACCCCTTTCCTTCTGGCTCATTATGACAGGATGAACACTCACACACTCCCTAGAAGCCTGCTCTAGGTGCACCATGTACCAAATGCCCCCCCAACCAACACCTTAAACCATTTACACATCCTTGTCATAGTGCCAAAAGATCACTCCCACCTCTGTACTTTCAACCTCATACACATAAACCCCAAGTGTTCACCTGGTCCCTTTCCCATCTCTACCCCCAGTATCCTGGGTATTCTAACCCACTCTTCCCAACCTACACACCTGTCAACCCTGCACCACCAAACCCAATAATATCACTAACCACCTGTCTGATCCTTTCAATATGAAACTACACTCTATCACTTTACCATAGGTTACAACCATATTGGTGATGGCTCACAACTATCTCTTCTCTTTCTCTTTCTTGTAAACCTATCTTTCAGACAATATCTCTCTGTGGCTGTTCAATTTCCTTAATTGATATCAGTTTGGTCATATACTGTTCATCCTTCAATGCCTGGCTTGCTTCACACAATATAAGGTCTTCAAGATTCATCCATGTTATCCCATATGTTAGCACTTTATTTCTACATACAGCTGAGTAATATTTCATTGTACATATGTACCACATTTTCCTTACCCATTCATTTGTTGATGGGCACTTGGTTTGATTCCAACTTTTAGCAATAGTGAACAATGCCATTATGAACATTACTGTGCATATATCTATTTGGTCTTTGCTTTCAATTCTTCTGGGTATGTACCCAGCAGTGGAATCACTAGATCATTTGGAAGATCTATATTATTTTTTTGAGGAAACACAAAACTGCCCCCCACAGTGGCTGGACCATTCCACAGTCCCATCAGCAGTGAATGAGTGTTCCCATTCCTCCACCTCCTCTCCAACACTTATACTCTGCTGTTTTTTATTTTTTTTAAGAACTATCAGAATTATGCTAAAATTTATTCACTTTTTTCCTAGCAATCTTATTGGTTGGATCAAATTCTTTTTCTTTATTTTATTTTATTTTATTTTTTATATATCTATGTAAATTTTTAGGATACATTGATTATATAAATGTTACACAGAAATCCAGGTGTACCCATATGCCACCCACCATGCCTCCCACAGCCTCCCACATACACATCCTTCATCAGTGTGGCATAATGCCTGTGATAGATATACACATTTTGGGGCTTTGCCATCAAGCATGGATCACAATTAAGTCTGTAGATGACACTCTCTCCCATACAGTTCTGCATGATAAATCATGATACAAAATGGTCTACAACCTCCATTGCAACATCACCCATGACAATTCCCAAGTCCCAAAAAAACCCTGCATTACAATTGCCCTTCCCACTCCCTGCCCACAAAGTGCCCAGTGACCCTGGCTTCACATAATTTTGCAATTTCTTCCATTGCATATATCACAAGTCTATAGCAGGACACCAACAAGTCCATTGTAGTCCAGAGTTCTTCCCCCAATCCCGTGGTGTATGGGATGGTGATGTCCCCTCCACCACCAAGTGAGAGGGGCTTATATCCCATGGATATGATGGAAGAGATTATCCTGCCTTCAGCTGCAGGCTCTCTCCATTCCCCAGCATAGCCGTCGTCCATCATCAACTCCCTATTAGGGGTCCTGGGTGAGTCCACTGAGTTGTACAGTAGGAATTGCAGGTCCACAGAGTCTCTGGACCCAGTTGGCACATGGATACTTGTTGTCTCCAGTCTATGGAAGTACACCTAAAACTCTGGCATCAAATATAGGTTTCAATAGAAGAGACAGATGGACCATGTTCAGTGAAGACATATTTCAGTCAGACTCTGTCACTCTCAGGAGCAAGAATTCCAATTTAGGGCCCACTAGTAAGGTACCAAACTCTGGGGATATCTGCCTTGTTATAGGACCTGGATATCTCCAAAGCCCTCAGGAGGCCCTCTGTTTGGGGTGATATTCATATTGGAAGCCTAGAAGATCCTACTGGGATCTGCATAAGTTTTACCTCTGGGTTGACCTCCTGACTCACTTTGAAGTCTCTTAGCCTTATGAATTCACTTGCCTTTACCATTTCCCCTTTTATTCAAAGTCTTTTTCCAATGGTACTGCCTGATGGCATTTGTTAGTAATCCCTCATTGCCAGGGAGGCTCATTCCTGGGAGTCATTTCCCACACGGGGAGGAACATAATGCATTCATATGCTGAGTTTGGCTTAGAGAGAGGCCACATTTGAGCAACAAGGAGGTTCTCCTTCTTGCTTGTTCTCCAGAGGCAACTCTTAGGCACCCCTTAACACAAGGATCATCCTCCTTTGCCAGCACTGCCCCTGCACTCAGGGGGATGTTGCTACTCTTATGGAAAATATGGCAGAGCTCTCCAAGATGGGAATTCAATGTTCTCCCATTTACTGAGTAATGCTTCACCCCAAGACCATGTCCCATGAGCATTTGAACAATTATGTATGCCCTTTATGTATGTTCAGGTGGACTTCCTCCCACACACCCCCAACCTTGACACCCCACAAACAATGATCCCTGTAATGGTTTGAGTTTGATTTAATTATGAATTCCAAAAATATAGATTAGATTATGTTTGTAAACTAATCTGTTCACCTGGGCATGATTAAGTTATGAGTAGGGCATTAACTGGCATGTCAGTGAGATGTTGAGCCCCACCCCTCGGTGGGTGTGGTCTCAAGTATAAAAGGCTAGACAAGCAGCAGGCAGCAGAGCAAGCAGATTGAGAAAAGCAGATTGAGAGAAGCAGAGATTGGAGTAGGCAGATTGAGAAAAGCAGATTGAGAAAAGCAGATTGATAGAAACAGAGATTGGAGAGAAGCAGAGAAGAGATTTGGAGAAGGAGATTTGAGAAGCAGTTCTGATGTTGGAGTGAGCCGTTCGCCCGATAGTCTACAGCAGGCCTTGTGGAGAGACGCAAAGCATAGAAAGCCTCATGGTCTACAGCTGAACTTGTGAAGGAAAGAGAAGCTAAGCCCAGAGAGAAACGCAGCCCCGGGAACAGAGGAACCCGGAAGCCTGAATCCTGGAGACGTCAGCAGCCATCTTACTCCAACACGTGGACTTTGGTATGGGAAGAAATTTAAGCTTTGTGACCTGGTAACTGTAAGCTTCTACCCCAAATAAATACCCTTTATAAAGACCAACCAATTTTGGTGTATTTCAAAAGGCACATCTGTGGCTGACCAAAACAATTCCCTTCCATCCCCATTGTGACCCTTCTGTGATCCATAGCCTCTTCACAGGTGAAGCCATCACAATAGCCAATAGCAATGAGTAGGAAAATAAAATGATAAAGGAATTTAAATGTAAGAGTTAAAATATAGGAGAACTTAAAAATAAAAAATAATTTTAGAAAATTAAAAAAAATAGAAAAGGAAAACAAGATTTTATTAAAGGATTGGACTATTCAAAAAATGTAAATAACAATAATATATATATGTATAATTTTTTTTCCTGATTGTGCTTGTCTGTGCAATATCTGGTGTCCAGTCTGTTTCAGGGCACCTTCCTCTTCTCACTCTCAAGCAGCCCTCCCTTTATCATTTAATTTTCAAAGTTTTGTGTCACAGCAGAGTCACACATAAAATACAAGACAACCTCATATACTCAGCCTCCTCCTCCATTTCCCACATACCAAAACCTTTTTTTTAAAGATTTATTTTTTATTTATTACATTCCTCCTCTCCCCTTTCTGCTTGCTCTTGCTGTGTGTCCATTATTCTGTGTTTTTTCTGTCTGCTTCTTGTTTCCCCTCATCTTTGCGTTGACACGCCGAGTCAGCCCTCCATGGTGGTGGCTCACTCCATTCATGGGTGGCTCCATTCCATTTTTCACAGGTGGCTCTACTCCATGTTTTGTGGGCAGCACTCCTCCATGTTTTTTCAGGCTGCCCGGCTTCTGCACTTTGCAGGCAGCAGCTTGGTTTTTCATGGGTTACTTTGCCATGCCTTTGGGGGCTCTGCCCTGCCTGTGGTGGCTTTCTGCCCTGCCCACAGAGGCTTTGCCCCACCCACAGTGGCTTGCCTTTCTCAAGGCCATCTGCCCACTTGGAGAGGTCCCCAGGAACTGAACCTGGGGCCTCCCATGTGGTACACTGGCACTCTTATCCACTGAGCTATTTAGCTGGACCACCAAAACCTTTTTGTATGTGGATGGCAGCACCAACATAACTGACAAACAGAGAGTGAAACATAGTACCCCAACATTGTCATTGGTCCACATCAAGGTCCACATTTTATATCGTGCACTTTTATAAATTTTGATGCCTGTCACCCTGTCCCATATCCACCACCACAAGGCAATGGAAAACACTTCCACAGTCCACCAAATGCCCTATGTTCGATCCACCCTGTCCCTCCCCAACTCTCCTGTGCTCAAAGTGCCCCCAGCTCAACTCACCAGTTGACAGGATTCACAGATTCATGCCATAAAGTGTCCTGACCCACTGTTTCATTCTCCACTGTGAACCATCCCTAACAACGTCATTTAAATGCTACAGTCAAAATATAGGAGAACTTCAAAAATAAAAAACAATTTAAAAAATTAAAGAAATAAAAAATATATATATAAATAAGAAATATTTAAAAATATAGAAAAAAGAAAACTAGACTTTGCCAGCAGACAGCGCTATTCAAAATATGTGGAAAAACAATAAGATAAACATGTATACAAAATTTTTTCCCGATTTTGCCTTGTCGGTGCAATATCTGATGTCCAGTCTGTTTTGTGGCACCTTCCTCATCT